>CAJNJA010054230.1:2500-24850 GCA_905231915.1 Symbiodinium necroappetens | reverse complement strand
CGTACAGGCGCCGTCTCCACAAACATGCACCACGTGTCACGCACGGAGAACAAATGCCTACTCAGACACATGCCTTGAAAGTTTTTTTCCTGGATGTGTTGGAGCGCCCATGCAAGTTGACAGGCGTTCTGGTAAATCGCTGGCTTTCGGTTGACCGAAAAAATACAGCCATTCCTCTCACGAGATGGATCCAACTCGCTCGTCGTGACCAAGGGTCGGAACGGCCCACAAATCAAGTTGCACGATGGCTTCCTCCAAAAACTGCTCAACAAGCAGTGGCGGACTTTCCAAACCGCTCCAGTGAAGGTCCAAGGCATGCGCCGCAGCAAAAATCAAGCACAGTTTATTTCAACATTCAAAACATAACAAAAGTGGCTCCAAAAAGAAACCCTGCACAGGAAGTGGAGCAGTGCTGAAGAGGGCAAACAGCATTGATTCGGCTCGAAGGATCTAGAATCTAGATCTAAGCATGAGGAAACATGTCTACCCGTGACAGATGAGGAACCGGTGTAGTAGTGGATATGGCGCAGGAGCTGATCGTCGCGGTTGGTATGAAACTTACCAACATTACAACAAGGATCATGTTCATAAGGTGGTAGTCGTTGTCTAAATGTCCGCCTCAACCAAACCAATACGGAGGGACCCGACATCACAAAAACCTCCCGTGAGAGCGCGAAAGCCGGAACCGAATGGATGCCATGTAGATTCACTCTCACTGCAATTGTTTCTTCATTTTGGAAGCATAGAACGGAATCCATTGCGGATCCCACAAAAAGCGCCTAGAAAGGACATCTTGCTCAATCGACTCTCTCGAGCGAGAGAGATGCACGGGTGCTGCCTGCTTAACACGGCATCTGAGCTGATCCTACGAATTGCCAACTTGTTGGCAAATTCCGCGCCGAATCTCTTTCCCCAAGCCCTAATGCACGCACTTTTGCACTTTGAATGGCACCACATTGTGCAAGCGCGCTTTCTTCCTGACCTTGGTCCATCTCTTTGCTCATCGTATGGTGGAATCACTTCACCGGGCAGCTCATGCCTGTTACTGGTAGCCAACTTACCATAGTGAAATCGGCGCCAAGACTCCCGCAACATGTGCCTCACACGAAGCACATCCGAACTCAAGTCGAAGAAGCCGCCATCCGCACGTCGCCAACCATTCCCCTCCACAATCCAACCAAACTGACCAAGAGCATCACGGACCAACAACCGTAGCGGGAGCAGCGTCCGGATTGAAATCAAGCAGTGTGGCCACTGTGTTGGTCGCTGAAGCAAGTTGACAGCCCTGCAAACGTAGGCTGGAGTGCACTGGTTAAAAGCACTGCGAATCAACGATCTCAGATGACACCAGGTAGTTCAACTTACCCGCCATTTGCCAGAGCTTTCTGTCATACTGCATATAAAACCTCTTGCTTCGAAGGTGGCGGCGAGATCGCTCCACACATCACTTTAGAAAGCGGACCGCTAGGCGATTTCGAGCTCGAAGTTGTTGATTTTTTCAGGCGCGACACCACCCAAGTAGGATCCAAGGAGCGAAGTTGGGGTCGTCTGTGTGAGCGAACTGCGATTTCCCCCATGTTCAACGAACTTCATAGACGCGGTCTCAAATTCCCAACACTGCACCATCGTCTTAAGCTGATTTGCACTCGAAGCGGACATGTTTCGATCACCCATGTAAATCAACTGCTTGATGCAAAAGCCGTCCTCCTGACACGTATTTCGAACCGCCAAGGCCGCAGCTGCCAAGATTATTGCCAATGCCAATGGTGAGGCTGGATCCGCTTGAGGTACGCAAACCGCGCTCGAATGTGGACCATCAAACGATTCCAACCCAACATAGAGACATAGAGCCAGGCAGAAGCTTAGACATCACTTTCTCATACAGCCGAGACAGTACCAAGGGCATGAGAGTGGCCAAATGGCCCCCCATTGAGCTCGCTTTCCGCACTCGCTGCAATAGTTTCCGGCCCTTCGGAACCCGACCCGCCAGCAATCCAGTCAGGGACCCAAGTAGTCGCGAGTGTCTCAAACCCTCTGGCTGGATTTGCGCATGATCATTGACTTTGTTGGGCTTTATGAGCATCACCACTCTCGCATGGTTGAACATGTCATGCGCGCATCCAGCATACATAGCCTCACCCAGGGAGTCCCAAATTTCACCCAACGCTGCGCTTGGTAAGCACTTGATCTCAAACTTGGCACAACCATCTAATCCAGGGGTCCCTTTGCATCTTCTGGCCTCCTTAATGAAGCCAGGTTAGGAGGATCACCCGATTCAAGCTTGTTGGCATGCTTCCGCAGAGTGGCCACTAGTTTGTCCATTACCGCAACTTGTTCCCCCGATGTCCACCGGGTTTTGGTCCAGAATTGCCTCCAGTAATTTACCATGTTGACCAAGGCATACTGCTTGCAGCGTGGTGTGCGTTTCGGACTATGAGGCCCCATGACTTCAGGCTGAGTTTGCTTTACAATCTACTTCGCTCTACGTGAAACTGAGCCTTCATGTTGCATTTCCATGTTTTAATTGTAATGGCAAACAGCGTGTTTTCATACTCCTCGCCGCGAAGCGTCTGATCGTTTTTGCCTCGTCCCTGTCCCTGAGAGCCGGGATGTTGGCCTCGTCGTAGTTAGGGCATTCGGAAGGCCTGAGTTTCTTCCATAAGATGTCCATGTCTTTCGCTCGAATACACAGGTCGTGTGACAAGCGAGTGCTGAATGCTGAAGTTTGCCGCCAGAACTGTTGGGGCCCAAGGCTCGGTACGTGCAATGGAAATGGCATAGGAAGGCGACGACCACCAAGGCAGAGCCCGTGAGAGTACGCCGAAAAAGCTGTTGCACCAGCAACAATGCGTAACACAGAACCCTCCCCAGGGAGATGCGGGCACTATGGGATGTGCCAGAAGCGCAATGAACCGTGGCCAGAACTTGGGCTTTGGGCAGCTTTAGCGTGAAGTCGCAGCAGACGCAGGAGTGAAGCTGAGGGGCATCGGTAAGGGAAGGGTCCCCTTTCAAAAGGAGCACAGCGAGAAGTGAAACGGTAGATAGCAAGCTCGTGATGATTTTCGCCTGCTCCCTGAAGATCTTCCAGCATGGGTACTGTCCGGCTGCAGCACTGTCGGTACTGCCCGACTCGGTACCGTCATGTACCGTTAGAGGTGGCTTGACAAATCCTGCTGCGGGTGGCTTGACTTTGTGCTTGCTTGCTGTGGCCTCCTATCCCCCTTTGTAGTGCGTTCTTGTGCTGAAGTTGTAAATAGTGCCAGCCCATTGTTGACGCAGTTCTGTTGCCTGGCTGTGGCAAGCACTGTCAACTATGCAGGGCATCACGCACCGCCATGTGGAGAGTGTGCCACCATTCTACGTCTTCTTCACACTGCCAAATGCTGCCACGGAGCTGCAATCGCTTCACAGTCACCTGTCCCACAGCTGTCTGGCTACCAAGAGTCCACAGACAACAGCCCAAAAACATGACTAAGCCCTTGCCTGGGGCATTGCGACATCAACAAGCTCTACCGAAATCCTGTAACTTTTATGAAGCAGCTAGCGAACGGCCGACCGGTCACGCACAGCTTCAGCAAAGACTACTTGACGAAGAACTTGAAGAATGGCATGTTTGCAGCTGCTCTCTTTCGCTTGACCGCGCACCCCTGCGTTGCATCTTGGTCACATGGAAAAGCCCGGTCAGGTTGCCATGAGCTCCCCGCTGTACATGCCAGATTTGTGCTTGGCTCCGACCGCTAAAACTGGCCGTCCGGTGTGGTCTGCGACAAATGCCTCGCGAGCGAAGCTTAGACCACGTCGAAGAGCCACTTCCTTGGTGCATTGTGGGATGTTCGCGAATTGCCAGGCGCCAGAACTCAGCCCCAGGCCATGTGCCCGAACCTGAATTCGGTACATGTCATCACCTCTTACACTTGCCCGCAGTCAAGGATCCGCGCTGTCTTTCTCGGAACGCACTGCCGCAATTCGCCTGTCCCAGTTCGTCGAAACTTGTCATGCATCTCGGGATGGACCCAGACGGCCACCTCTGCCCCAGCTGCGTAAACGCGTTCGAGCCTGGGGCGACAAGCCATGCTGGAACAACGGCGACACATTGACCTGCTGACAGAGGCCCAAGCCAGGCCCATGTCGCAGTGGAGATGTAAACGTGCAGCCTTCTAATCCATCGGCATCGCACGGCAGGATTTCTCGGCTAGATTCTAGGCAGCCAGGGCTGCGACTGAACTTCGGCACAATGACACGCAAGAGCCTGCAAACAAGCTGCTGCTTTTGTCGGGCAGAAAGTGGAAAATACGAACTTGGCGCGCTGCTCGAGGAACTTCCGAGTCTGAGAAGGAAACCATCTGCCTTAATTACAAAAGGCCGGAAGCAGATGCAGCGGTCCGAGTGCCCCTTGAAAACCCCGGCCACGGAACTATTACTATGCCACGTTAAAAACTGACGACAGCCTCGAAGTTCTGCAAAGAACTCACCACCTGCGCAGACAGTGGCAAGTACCAGGCAGGCTACCTGTCTTTAGTTGTAGGTGCAGCTCATTTGACAACTGAATCGCCTCCAGTTTCGTTGCCTGCCGGGTGGCGGGCTGCTCTGTCCTCGCTCGGTGTCTGCGTCAGGCGCACTGCTCTGCCGACATGAACGGACTTGGCGCGACACGACTTGCACCGACTTCACCTGCCGTGAAGACAGACCAACTCAGTCAGGCATAGCAAGTGGCAGTGAAACATGCCCGGAAGCACGGCTGAATTGGCAAAGGATGCAGGAGCCAGCAACTTCGGCAACTTCTGAGGCCTTGGCTCAGAAAAGCTAGGGCCTAGGGCTGTGTGACAACCCTCTCTTGGCATCCCGCATCTTGACGGCAGAAGCCATTGGGTGTCCCAGGAAGTGCTGTCGGAGTGCATTTAGCAATAAGTGGACCCGCCAGCTCCCTTGAAATCTCAAGGCCGTTTTGTTCTTGAAGTCGTGCTCTCCATCTCCCGGTGTCTTTGCTCGCTCGCCGTCACGTCGCAATTCCAATAAGTCCTGCCTCGTTGCCTGGGGCACGCAGTTCTCGGCACTTGTGCCCCCCTCAACAAGCGGAACAACTGCACTTGAGCCACCAGCGCAACCGCTGTCACCCGCCGAGGATTTCGGCAGCTCAGCTGTCGAAGCTTGCTGATGCAGTGCTGGAGGTGCCACGTCAAAGTACACACGGTTTTCCTGCAGCATGCTCCTCAATTCACGGCTTGAAGGCCACAGAATCGCAAAAGGCTCGGCGCGAGTAGGCTTTGTTTGCTGCCCGTCGGGCGGCGATGTCCATGTCCCAGCGCCTTCACCGAAAACAAGCACCGAGAAACGCTCTGCTTCGATGCTGAATGAAGGCAGCGCGCCCTGCTGGAGCAACAGCCACAAGCTTCCATAAGCCTTGTCCCACTCTTGGACATCCTGAACCTCGTCCTGCCCAGAGTCTCTTGTGGGGCCTTCCAGCTCGTACCAGGAGAGGCTGGCAGCGATCGCACTAAGCCAGGCCAGCGCTTTGCTCTCGTCGGCCAAGAGGCAGGGGAGGTTAGCTCTGCAGGCTTCGAGAGCAGCAGCTCGCACGGGATCACTGAGATCTTTTTTATCCCGTTGGCACAGCAGAGCCGTCGGCAGACGTCTGAGCCATTTCCAGGACATGCAGCTTGTTGACAGTCTGAGAGTGTAGTGCACTGTCTGATCAGACAACAAGTCCTGGGAAGACGAAAGGCTGGGAAGTTGCTGCGCTGTCTCTTCCGTAGCTGATTGTAGTCTCGACAAAGTCCGTTGCGACTTTCCGGTCTCTTTCCACGCACTGTCGGTCTCATGGTCCAACGCCTCGAAATCCTGACTCGCTTGTGGAGCAAGAATAGGGCACGCTTCGGCCGTGCCGATTTCAGTTTTGCCGGATTTCTTCGGAACTTGGAACTTCGACAGCTGCCTCCTCTTCCTAGGCGGTTCTTGCTCCTCTTTCTCTTCCATGGCTCGTGCCATTTCTTCTTGCTATCTATTTGCTGAAAATGGAAGCACTGCGCTGTCTCGGGCATGAAACAAGGGGTTGTGAGGTATACAGTATCAACTTATCTAGCCGTCCTGCATTGCAAAGGCTTGGCAGTGAGGCCAGCTGAAGGCAGCAAGTGTGCATCGCTGCAGTTGGAGCCTGGATTGCTGCAGCCAGTCTTGCACATTGCTCAAGAACCGTCCGCACATCTGGACTGCACAAAGTAAAATAATAAGCTGACGGCTGCTCTATCTGCTCTCCCATGCTCTCGTCGTGCGCAGCAGCTAAGCCTACTGCAACGTGCGACAGCGGCTTCTCCCGTCTGTGTGTTAGCACGAAATGACAGCAATCCCATGGACCAAGTGTCGCCCCCGTCTCAGTGACAGGCGCAGAGAGCAGAACTTGTTCCCAACCTGTACCGTCACGCCTTTGGATCGGTTTTGGTGAAACTGCCACTTTGGGCAAAGAAACGGTGGCAACCCGGAGGCCGAGAAACGTCGGCCTGCCCAGAGGAGCTTTAAGCTCTTGGACACTGGCTGGTCAGTTGGTCGAAGTGATGCCCTGTCATTGGCTGACGGAGTCTCACAAGACCGCAAAGACAGAGAGGGCTGCAAGCCTGCTTGGACCTGCTTCTTCGTGTACTCTCCCTGCCCGAGGAGTCACCGTCAACCTGCTTGAGGCCCTGTGACCGGAGCGGGTGCAGTCAAAAGTCTAGCAGCTCCACGAAGATAAGTGCAAGTAACTGCAAGCTTAGCTGAACCCATTTTCCGCGCTCGCAACGGGTTTCGAGCTTCCAGACCTCCGGCTGGTGTGCCCCAAATCTTCATAAACTCCACTAGTCACTATAAGTGGGCGTGGAGGCCTGAGATTCTCGTCTGCGTCCGGATGCCACAGGTCCAGTAGCAGCACGACCTGAAAGTGGCCACTCCAAGGCTGTGCCTTCCTCGCTTAGTCTGTGCGTCGCCGGGCGTCCGGCTCTTGCTTCTTGAGCCAGGCTGGGCTCAGGCTCGCCGCTTTGACTTGGTGGAAGCCTGGAGGCGACGGCAATTGCACGTTTAGCCTCTTGAAAATGCGCCGATTGTAAGTCTGTAGCCGTATCTCGTGCTCAAAGCTGTCATCGAAGACCAAGCACCTGCACTTTCTCACGCCATGAAAACGAGGCACTATTCCTTGTACGGAGTACGAAGCTTGACTTGGGCAAAAGCATGCAAAAGCTGGACTAGGCTGACTAGGCGAAGAAAAGCCAAGATCCTCCGCTGTCACGAGCACCTGTGAAGCTCCCAATCACGTGTCTCGCCGGCCACTGTGAGGCCGGACATCCGCTGCGCTCCACCAGGAAGCAGCAAGGGCAAATGAAGCCTTCCACAAGTCCCGCTGCGACGACACGACTCACAAGAGCTCGGCCTCAGTCGATGGTTGGTTGGCCCGCAATGCGGCATGATCGTAGCTCCAAGCCTCTGCATGCGCATTGAGGAAATCCCTCACGGGCAACAGTCGCTTGATAGATTAGAACAGAGCCCACTGCCCCACGAAAGCCCATGACCCGCGTCCGGAATGGTTCGCCCCAGGTCGTTTTCTTCAACAAAAAACAGTCGCCTCGGAAACATTGCAATATGGGCTCTGCATTTTGGTCCTGCGACATGTCAGATAATGAGGGTATGGAAAGAGCATGGAAACCAAGACAGAAGACCATATGCAAACCTGCCCGAAGCATTGTCTGTTCCTGCTTCCATTGTGGTTTTTTACGAGTCCTACATTGCTTTGGACTCGCCAGAGGCCGCTAGGCAAATCTTTTTGACCGAGGCACCGATCTGGATCCGCGCTCTGTGGCGGGTGCCACTGCGCGGGTGAAAAGCAGGGGGGCCCCATGGGCCGGCAAGCCCCCAGCACAAAAGGACCTTTACTCACCCGCTGGTGGAAGGTTTTAAGAATCTTAAGTGAAACTGCACCTCGGCGCGCTCCAAGTCCCAAAACTGCGGAGCGGTTGCCTCCCTCGCGCAGGGTTACCGCTTTTGAAGCAAGAGCTGGCATTGCTGGACAAACAAAGGGAGGCATGGGAGGGTAGAAACAAGGAGTTGCTGCACCAGCAGTGCGCGGGATTCGTCCTGGTAAATGCGGCAGGTCCTTTGATCTGCCTTCTTCCCATGAGCATTGTCGCTTCAATGCCAGTGTAGGGTGGCCCCCCGTTCTACGGCCACAGGGCATTTCCCCTTCGTGGAGGCCTAAGAAAACAACAAGCTTCTGGAATCTTGCCCGAAAGATCTACAGAGACGAGTCGGGAACGAGGGGAGAACCCGGCACAAAAAGGGGTCAAGAGCGAGACACTTTGAGCTCTGCCTCGGGTGGCTCGTCTTGGTGTGTGGCAGAGCCACCACGGCGTGCCCGCTGTTAAGACAGGACACGTCACTCGGCCTCAGCCCGTAAATTTCAGAAGTTCTCAAGAAGAAAAGGAATTGAACAAGAAGGGCAACAGCCAAACGCTGCTGCCCAGAAGAGCGCCATGGCTTGGTCAAGGGAGTGGCACGGAAGGGCTTGTAAACTTTGACCCATTTGGAATAAAGCTGAGTGGCAGTATAAAGCCTCAAGCGCAGACGGGGGAGAAAGCTTTTGAGCGCCGAAACGGCGGCACCAGCATACCCAGGTGAGTCTCCTGTTTGAAAGGATTCGTTCATAAACTCACTAAGAGCGAAGTCAAGCTCTTTGACCGTGATGGGCATGCAAAGGCTTTCCCTCTCGAAGAAGGCAAACAAGCGAAGCAAGGCTCGGAGACAGTTGGCACGGAATTTGGTGTTCAGCCCAGTGCAACTTGGAGGCCATGATGGTGGGGGGGCAAAGCGTCTAGAGGCCGTATCAGCAAAGTTCCATGCCGAACAGAGTTCACCCGTCTAGCCAACCGAATGAGCCTCTTGCCGTGCGCCCTCCCCTTCGCGAGGATGTGGTCCGCCAGGTAGGGCAGGAGCCTCGGGTTGTCCAGGCCTGAGGGACCCGTGAGCCGAACCTCTGCGCCACGATAGTGGCCACATCTTGCGGAGATGCTCCCTGGGATCCTGGAGCCAAAACCTCTCCCACCATCTCCGCCGCAGCGAGTGAGCGAAGGCTCGCCGTCGCTCCTCTGAGCTGGACCATCAACTGCTACTCAAGGGTGCGGTACAAACCTCCTCGATATCTGCTGGATGCCGAGGGCAAGAGTATCACACAGCCTGGAACCAGCGTGATCTCTGGCGAATCGGATCCGCCCAGACGAGTCGTAACACGCCTCCTCTTGCCAGTTGTGCTCACGGCAGTCTGGCCTGCGAGGGTGGGCCTCAACGGAGAACATTCCTCCCTTTTTCCTGAGCTCCTCCTTTTCCGACAAGTACCAGAGAGGAAAGAGTCCCAAGGCCCAAGGATGGCAAACGCAGCACAGGCAGCCTTTTTCGCCGTCCAGGACGCTCCCTCTCCTGCAATGGCCCCGGCCAGAGCCTTGGAGGCTCTTGGAGGTGTTGAGAAGGAAGCCTCTTTCTAGGCACGCGCTGAGGGCTCGGCTGCTTTATGACCTGTGACGGCCACCCTGAGCGGACCTGGGGCCGCCGATGTGCGCACTCTGGTAAGCATTCCATGCTTGGTTTTTGCGGACTTGAGGAGCTGTCTTCGGCGTTGTCCTTGACCCAGGTCTCGAGAGGAATCACATCGGCACGTTTCAACCGATTGGACCTCAAGACGAATTCGGCATTGAGCAGTGCCAGCTCAGGAACCTTTGTTTGAACACCACCAACAGCGGTCGGTCGTCGGTTCGCAGCGTGCCTCGAGATCATCATACTCTGCAAGCAGAGCCTGTGTTATAGGGCAACAAGGCAGGGCTTGTCTAATATTGCATCATTTCGACCACCCAGCGCAAGAAACGACTTGATGGGACATGTGCTCCAGCTTGTGAGATGAACTTCAACAGAGCACAAGCTTCTGCTCAGCATTCGGAAATGCAGAGCTTGGACATGCTGGAGACAAGACTCAAAGAAAGGGCAGTGGGACCACATGCTCATGGAAAGCCTGTTTCATATCTGCACGAATCAGACGTAGTCTGTACCACAAGCAGCCTCAAGCGCGGGAAAGGTTCTCGCACAGTCATTTGCGGCCTTGGCTTGCTGAACTTTCTCCCAAGACGTACTTCCTTTGTCCGAGGGGGTGCGACCGAAGAGACGGGACAAAGGCGCCACTGCAATGTTGATGGCTACCGAAGCTGGTAAGATTTCTTGTTGGAACCATGTCAACGTTTTCTGTTTCATTCTCAGCTTCAAAGCTGTCCAGTCCATGTTACTCGTCAAAGCATCTGTTTCTCGTCGCATTGCCGCAGCCTGTTCATCATCCTCATCGAGATCGTCATCTAGCTTGGGAGCATTTTCTTCAAATCTGTGGCCTGCTGCTAGAGCCACCTGTTGCAACTGCACATGTGCTGCTTGCACCTTGGGTGACAGGTACTCCCGAATCGAAACTGACAGCAAGGAGCGGCAACACTCCGAGAGCCCGAACCAAAGCAGAGAAGCCGGTCCACCTGTTTCTAGCAAACAACGGTGGGCGGGTCGGAAGGAGGGCAGGAATGGACAAATCTCTCCATAACACGGACCACCTGCTCAACCAAGAAGCAAATGTCTTCGGTGTTCTGGAGGTCATCATGCAAGATATAGGAATGATGGCCCGCTGTTTGCGGACTTTCAGTGTCAACTCCTTCTTGGTCAATGCATCTGGATCGTCTTCATCTCCGATGCCTTGCTTACTTCTTCTGCCCAATGGAAGAAAGGCATCGAGCACGGCTTGTCTATACGCAACATGCTCTGGATTCTTTGGAGGAGCACCGGAGCATACACGAACATTGCCCCGTAGGACCTTAGGACTTTGGCCATGGCGACCCGTGTTGCCAGCATCGGACCAGGCCAGGGCGGTCTCGCAATCATTCCCGATATGTGTCCATCCACCATACTCAAGACTCGGCTTTGACACCCTGCCAGACGATGAATGTCGCACAGTTGATGAGATACCACTCCATTGATGGCAGAGCGCGTGTGTCTCTCAGCTTTGACATTGGTTGTAAACCTGTCCGTGCAGGTCAAACCAACGCGGAACTTGCAGTTCTCCGTAAGCTCATCCAAGCAGGGAATCATGTGCAACGGCGATTTCTGAAATGCCGCGGTCGTCTCTGCAGTTGTCCTGTCTACGGCCTGAAGCCATGACTGACAGGGAACAGCCAAAGCGAAAACTTACCAGAGGGCAGATGCTGCATCAACACTGTCATGTCCATTTGGGTTTGCAGACCTAAAGCAAAACTCACCTAACAGTTTCACTGCCGCAGTCAGGACAACTCCAATCGGTTAGGATTTTCCCTGTACAGGATTGCCCCGGCCTCAGCGGGTACCTGCTGGATCTTCGCCACCTCCAAAGCCTCAAACAACGCCCCGCTTTGTCGAAAACACAATTTCTGACATGATGGTGACGGCAGACGACCAGCCGATGGGGATGACCCTTACGGCTGGCCTCACCCACTCCTCTGTGGAGCCGAAGATGTGGCCGGGGACCTTCATGGCACACGAGAAATAGGGCAGCCAAACGTCGGGCATCCTGAAGAGGTTGAAGGAAGAAGGTAACTTCGTCTCGCACACCAGCAGCAGCGACCGCCGAGCCCCATGAGGCGAAGAAACACCAGCAAAAAAGAAGCTGCGCGCTTGCATCCACACATGCAGGCGTGACGAATGCTCGTGCGATCGACACAGCGTTGCATTTGCCTCTAAACATGTCATGCTCAAATGCACGGACGGACAAAATTTGTTTGTGGGCCGCACGTCATGCCAGCCCAACTAGCGGTCTGCAGGTAAAACGCGCTTCTCAATGCGAATCGCGCAACTCGCGATAAACAACTGTTTCAGTCCGAACGCAGGTGAAATGCGCTTCTTGATGCGAGTCACGCAACTTGCGAAAAATTGCTGATGAAACCTCCTTCTCCTTCCCATCCACCATCGTCCTCTTCTCCACCGCCCCGGCGCCGTTCGTGATGCGGTGTCCCTGAGGGTCGCGAGGGATGGCACTCTCATGCAGCGGCGCAGCTAGGCCACCTTCATCACCCGGTTGCTCGTACGTCGTACGGCATGGGGGGGCTGAACTTTGCAGCCGAAAACGACCTCCCCCGCCGAGGCGAGTTCCGGCAGAAGCTGGGATTGCGACAGCTGAGGTAGCCCCTCTCTGCAAGGCCCTGGACATCGTAGTGGAGGGGGAGACGCGGCGTGCCGCAGACATCCTGGCTCAGAGCGGGTGAAGGCCATCCAGGTGTCTTTCCACGCGATGAAGGAAGCCGGCCAGAAGGCGTGGCACGGAAAGGGCTCCACCACTCTTCTTTTTGCTCGTTTTGTTCTTCCGGTTCTTAGACCGGGGCTCGTGTCTGCGGAAACACTGCAAGGGCCATCTGGTCGCTCCCGCTCGCGTGGTTCTTTGGCACACCGCTCAAGCGACTTATCCCGGCCTTTTGCGTTTATCCCTTCGACCCTGCCCAGGATCCTTCAAATCCCTGGGGAGTTCTACGTCTAGGCCCACCGGCTTGTCTGAGCCAAGTGCCCCACCCCAAGAAGAGTTGCAGGAGCATCGGAGGACCCAAAGAAGCAAGGCGATCCAACTTTCACTGGAAGGCCACTGGAGCCAAGCAGGCTGCCGAGGGCTCCCAAGCTCCCCCAGAGGGATGCTTCGGAGCAACTCCAGGCGGAGGAAGTCGACCTCTAAGTGCCCTTTCGATCCACGACTGGAAAGCGAAGAACCTCTGCTCCGCAGAGCCTTCGCCCTCGTCGAGCCGCCACTGGAGGTAGCTGTCTGAGACGATTGTGGCTTTCAACCTTCGTACCACGGGGTCTTCGCGCTCCTCGACATTTCCTGATGGCGCCAGCCCGTGTCCTCCGGAGCGGGTAGCGCCTTCCGTGCGCCTTGGTCCTCCTTGAAAGAGGAACAAAGGCCCCGGCATGGCGGCGACATGCGGCGACTATATACCCTACAGCGACCATCTTAAGCAGAAAATCTACGCAAGAAACGACGTCCAAAGTAAATGTCGTGCTAGGCTGTGCGTCTTGGATGCTCGCAGAGCACGGCAACGGCCCAATGTCAAGAGCCACCTGTCAACATTATTGCGTGCTCATCGCCGAAGCAATCAAGCCATCACATGCGGTGCATCACACAAGAGATCAGCATCGGGCGTGACTGCATAACAGGTTACATGGGAGGATCAAGTCGATGCGACACCCCGGAGAACTAAAAAGCTTCCTCGTGCAGTGTGCGAAGTCATGGCCCCCCGTCACGTTTAGTGATTCTTCCATGAAGCAGCAAAAGGGAAACCCGGTATCACGCAACTCAGGTATCTGATCACCAAGTGCAAGGGGACAAATCTAACTTTCACACAGCCTGAGAATCTGTGTGGGTAGATTCAAAGACGACACCATAGCATCAGGATGAGCCCAGAACATCAACCTTCTCCTGAGCAACACGTCGCAGCATGCCGGCCCTTTTGAGACTCTCTGTCTTCAGCACTGCTGCCGGGGCCTTGCACACTACTAGAAACACGGCTGAACTGTCGACCGTTTGAGTTCCCCCGCTGCAACCAGAGGGGCACAAATCAAAAGACAGTCGCAACCCTGAATGCAACATCTCAGTTCCACCAAGATCTACCACGCAAGTTCCTTTTGTCTCGCGCATCGGTGCATGTTGGCTGGCACGATGCCAAACCACCTACATCGGGTGACAGCTGCCTAAGCGCCCTGCGAGAGGCTGTGATCGCCCAGTCGCTAGTCAGCCTGCCTGAAATTGAGTCTTCGCGAGGTACAGCGCCACCAACAACCCCACCATCCAGCGGCCCATTACGGAGGCTGCAAGGCACATGTTCACGGCATAGGAAATGAAGCCTCCCTGGTTCCGGCTCAGTGACGTACTTGTCATCCGCGTGCAAGTGCCAGAATGTGCTGTGCAGCAGCAGCCTCGGATACCTTGTTTCACAGTGCAAAAACCTTTGTCTTCGTCTGCTGCCACGAATGCCAAGCTGCCGCTGCCGATGCACAGGCTGCAACTGGCGGACTGCCCGGCAGCTTTTCTGATGGCACAGACCCGATGAAGGTGTGCACATGAAGCCATGGTACAGAGACGTACGGATACCTGAGTAGAGCACAACGCAGCCCTTCGAAGTCATGCAGTTGCAACGATGAAACTTTGTCCCACCTTGACGTTCCCGCTAACAAGCCCTGTGCCCAACCGCAAGCAAGGCTTCCGACAAATACCACAGCGCCTTAACACCCTGGCAAGTTCGAAAGAACGGATGAAGCACAGAGGTTCTGTCGCCTACATCCTCCCAACATTTCTAACATCACACGCGGGCAGATCGGGCAGCAAATCAGCATCAGATCTGCGGGATTCGGCGGCAATCGACATGGCAAAATCTACAAGACTGACATATCAGCAGGATGCACGCTCGGACGTGCGCATTTACAACTACGGCAACTACTGTGACAAACACAACCACTTGCCGGCAACCGCTCGCGGAGGCAGCAGGGATGCTCACACACTGGGGGCCGATGTGGTACAGGCTGAGCTGCAGTCCTGTAGTGTAGCTTTGGCTCAGAACCCGAAGCACTGGCCAAAAGACTGGATGACCAGATGACGTAATGGGTGGTTCCCTTGACACAAGTCAGCAAGGAGATCGAATTTGGATCCAGCTGCGCGTGGACTACTTCCACAGTTCATGAGATCAGAGATGCACCTTAAGAAGCTGGATATAGACAAAGCATAGAATCATAGAATGGCATAGAACTAGTCCTCACCCCGCACCCACCTATACCCACCTCCTGCCCTCCACGTGCCCCGTTCTCTCTTTCCTCCCAGCCTGGGTCTATGCACACGGCTTAGAGTTTGGAAGCTGGGCTGCCGACATACCGAAAAAGTGCCCAGAGATGCACAGAGGCACAGAGGTTTTCGAGATGCAGAGGTCCCCAAAGTTTGCAAAGAAGGGTACTCGCTCTCCGTATGTTATTCTTGCCAAAGTCTCTGGTCATTTGGCATGTTGGCGAGACCGTGGGCACGTGGGGCGGGGCGGCAGCTTACCACATGTTCATATGTGCAACAGTTTGCCTCCTCGTGTTGGCATCAGGAGTAGATGCACGTGACATTCCCCCATGAACTTCCTCGCGTGAAACTTGCTCTTCATGTACTCTGTACTCTGTGCTCTTTGGCTTCTTGCTGTGCTGATACTCTGCTTACTTACTCTTGACAGCGTCTCAGGACCTTCCGATCATGCACGCATGATCGTTTACTACAAGTCTCTGTTTTTTCGGAAGATCGAGCTCCTGTTTGCAAGCTCGAGTACGGTGGTCTTGAACCATCCCAGAAGTCTGAACATGGAGGGGGGCGGGGGGAGAGGGGAGGGATTTTATGCAGCTCCGTCTAGTCGAAGCATGAAGCATGCTTGTCACAGGAGCCCGTGACCTGCAGTTCAGCAGATTTGAAGTCAGGAATGCAGCTTTCGAAGGTCATCGAGCTGAAAGTGCTTGGGAGAGGTTGTCAAACCGTCAGGCTAACACACGTCTGAGGCCTATGGCTGTATATGCCAAATATATAGGCACAGGCACCACAGGCACAAAGGCAGATTAGGAACATCCCACCAAGGCATCCAGGGCACAGGTGCACGCATTGGAATTCAGGCTGCGGAGCACCAGGGCCGCCTGCAGCTGTCGAAACGAAGACCTTGGTGTCAGCGAGTCTCAAGAACGACACTGACTCAAGGTCACCGCAGACACCGGAGGCCACAGGCTTCGCTTCCAGCTTCCATCTCCATTGCCTCCCGGCGGCGCGTCGCCCTGCTGCCAGGAGCGCCTCCAGGAGTTGCGAAGCATGCTCTGGACCTGAGACGCCAGGCTCAACCGAGGGCCATACTCGTGGGAGCTGAGCAGGGCGCTCATCTGCTCGGCAGTGCTCAGGCTCCGGCACCGGTCAGAGAGCCTCTTGATGTCTCGGAAATACTCTACTGGTATGCTCAGGATGTCGCTGTCAAGCCTCCGGGCACCAAGCTCAGCTAGGAGCTAGGAGCTTGACACTGGCAACTCCACTCCTGATGTTTCGAAAGGATGCGGTGGATGCAGTGATTTCCAGCGAAGCTTCGCCGCAAGCATCCAGCTGGCATTCTCGCAGCGCGACGCCGGCACAGCTGAAATGGCTGATGCACCTGCAGTCAGCGTGTGACCCCTGGCCGTGGCACGCAGTCTGCATGGTCGCCTGGCCCTCAACTCTCACGCTCCCTTACGAAAGAAGATTGCTCCCTCCACGGCCTGCCGCCATACAAGCAAAAGCACCATCCTGCTTTGGGAAGAGATAGAGTTGAGACGTTTGCTCCTTCAGGGCATTTTTGCCATCATGCTGCCACCATAAACGACTCTCGCCTAGGGCCTGTTTCTCTGCGGTTCCTTCACACCATGGACTGAATGGCTCAGAGCTTGTGGAGGTGATGATCTGCGCAGCCGTGGTTGTTGTCGCGGGCATCACCCTGAATTTCTCGTCGCAAGCACAGACAAGTTGGACACGCCCAAATCTGCCGCTGGAAGTTCCAAAAGCAAGAAAACCAAGCGTCACTGGTGTTCTTGCAAGCACGAAAGCGGCCACGCATGCTGTAGCCGCCAGAATCAGAACCCTGAGTATACTTGGCTCACACGGACCGCTGTCAAGCATCTGAAACTGTCTGAAGCTTGAAACTGGACACCCTTGAGATGAGTTGCCGACTTGCAAGCAAGTCGCGCAATCCACTTCCATCTGATACAGCAACTTCGAGATGAATGGATCAAGGAGCGACCAGGCAAATCCCGTGCTTCGGGGCTTTCACCATGGATTTGTTGCATCGAGATGCCGTCCATCATGGGCTACAATGGCTTCGCGGCGACATTGGCAGAAGAGCTGCGAAGACAGGCATTCCCCGAATGGCACCATAGGTGGTGAGGATTCAAAAGCTGCATTGTCAAACTTCGACAAAAACTGTGATTTTGGGTAGCGCCGTGGAATGATGCAGATGCTACCAGGAACGGTGCCTACACCTGAGAAAAGACATGCTTGAGAGGCAATTGCAGGTAATATCTAAAAACTTGTCCGAGCGATGTTTGCACGTACGACGTGCGATGCCGGCTAGCCCGGACAGTGCATCAGGGCTCCAGCGTCAGGAGCGACAGGGCAGCACGGCCAGGCCTGAAGCATGCGGGGTCAGGCATGTCCCAAAAGCTCGTGCTTGGGAAGACGCATCCATCGAGAGGGGGGGCACTCTTTCAGATTCATGCATGCTTAGAGCAGCGGTCTCAGGCGTGCAGCGTTCTGCGATCTTAGGCGCAGGCGCAGAAGTCATGGCTTCACCCGTGTCTCAGATGTGGGGCATCGCTTAGATCCAATTTCGAAAGCATCCGATTGTACAGACTGTCGCTGTAGGTTGGCCACCCATGGCTGCAGAGATCGCAGCCTCAGTCTCCGGCGTAGCCTGCAGACACTGCAGCTTTTACACGCCCGAATTCGGCAGCGGGTGGCGCCCGAGAACCGGGCCTCGTCAGCTGCGAAGCCTTGAGCTTAGGCCACGATCCAAAAGCTGCAGCAGGCATTCGTTGCGCTCCTCCTTTGCTCCAGATCTCGAGCTTCAGCCAAACACCTACTCGGGTCAAGTTGCATGCCCTCGAGACTCGAGGTGCGACGGCCCAGACAACGTCAAAGTTCGGTCGCCTGAATGCAGACCTTCGCCCTGCGGTTGCCAAGCAACTGGCCTCAAACGAACAGTCAACAAGTTTCCTGGAGGCATATGTGGCAGAAGAACAGCTGTGGGTTGAAGAGCTAGCCAAGGCAGCAGGGGCTGCTAAGGCCACTTGGCTCGCACCTTACAATTTTTTGGCTCCGCCTTGAACGGCGCTTCTGAGCTGCCTCCTGCAGTAGCACAGCCGGGGACTGCAACCAATGGGGCAGAGTTGCTCGTTCATTGATCTCTCGGCGAACAACCCTTACACAACTGCCTTTTGAACCCGCGTAGACAAATCAATGTACAGCAAAGGCAAAGGGCACAGCGGTGCATGTTCAGTATCCTTGGCAACAGCGCCTGCCCAGAACTGCTACACGATGCATCAAGTCTTGCACACGAGCGCAGCAATTCCAGCATTGAAGCCCATAATACTCTACTGAACTCATGAAGGCGGTAAAGCCGGTCTCATTGCTTCTGGCAGCCACTCGAAGGTCTGTCCGAGCCTCAAAGGCAAAAGAACGAAAATCTCGCGCAGCCAGAATCCACTCAAAATTCTGTCCCATGTCATCGGCTGCAGGGATGCCACGAACAAACTGAAGCACATGAAATGCAAACCTTACGAAGTTGTGAAGCTTCGTCCATGTGCCGGAGAAGCAGAAAACACCGAAACATAAACGCTCTGCCGGGCAACAGCCTGTTAACCTCCAGCTGCTTTGTTCTGACTTCTTCCATATTTTGCACATCCAGCATGGCAGCATACATGTCCTCGGGAGTCATGCTAAGAAATTTGGCTTCATGGCAGGAAGCAGACAGGAAGCATCTGCACAACAGTTCCAGTTTCCCGGCTGAGCGGTTTAATTTGTCGGCGTGGCTCCATCCTTCCGGAAGTGGTGGCATCATAACCCCATTTGGCAAACACAGGCTCCTGTGCGTGCCCTGCCACATCTGCCTCATCAGCACTGTAAGGTCGTAAAGAGTGTCTCCTAGTCAACTGTGATCACATGAATCTTCGCTTCAGCACAGGATCCAGGAGAACGCTGTATTGACGGATATCCGTTTGACCGTCCAGGAATGATTGCTGGAACCTGGAGAGGCTCGCCTGAAAATCGGCCTGGGCAGCACCAACACGCCTCCAAATCATCCACGCTCCAAGTGGTCTGCAAACTGCCTTGCAGCCGACTGACGTTCTTATAAGCAACGATCAGATCATCCAGAAGCCTCGGCAGTGCGCTCGGCTCATCCGACAA
The DNA here is from genome assembly GCA_905231915.1 of Symbiodinium necroappetens. Classification (NCBI taxonomy): domain Eukaryota; class Dinophyceae; order Suessiales; family Symbiodiniaceae; genus Symbiodinium; species Symbiodinium necroappetens. The sequence continues at coordinate 5,865 of CAJNJA010054230.1, read as the reverse complement.
AGGCCTGCAAACTGAAATGTGCTGAGGCTCTGCAGCGACTCCTGCAGTCCAAGCGCCTTCACCTGGTGCCTGAAGGGAGACTGACACTGACTTGTCTAGTCCTGTCTTGTTTCTGCTATACCATCCACACGCAACTTCGTGCAACTCCATGTTGGCTCCCCGTACTTTCAACACCGCTGATGCTTAAAGTAGGACTGTAGCTGCTGCTGAAGACGCCCCTTTCACTGGTGAGCCCGTTGCTCTGCAAATGCAACACAGCGATCGCAGTCAACTTCTGCTAAGGGCACACAGCTTCTGGAGGAAAAACCTGGCTTTGTAATCTGAGCAAGGTACTCCACGTGGATGACCTCTGGCAAATCCTGGACAAGGCAAGTACTGGACCTACCAGTACGACCGGCAAAGGCATCCCGGCATCCCGGCATCCCTACAGCACTCGGAGGTTGAGTCGAAGTTGACCGTCCTCGATGGTCTCCAAGCCTCCAACTTCAAAGGTGCCCGTTGGAGCCTCCGCGCTGGATCGATGGTCGAACAACAGGATAAAGTACTCCATGCTAGAAAGGCCAGCCCGACGAGCTTTCGCGGTTTGTACCGTCAGCGTTCGTCCAGTCGAGTCTAGCCCCAACCGTCACCGCTCATTGTTCCGAACTCCGAACCGTAAGAATCCCAATCACTGGGAGGCTTGCTCCAACGATCCACGGGAAAAGTTAAAAGAAAGTTTGTAGGCAGCAATCCTCCGATCTGCAGAGCTATCAAACAGGCACGAAGAAACGATGCCTGTTCCCACGGCTAAGATTCCCAGGTACCTCACTTGTGCATCAGCGTTTGCCCCATTGTCACCACGCGCCACGTCGCTCTGCGCTCTACGAACCGCTTGCAAGCGCCAGTGACAAAGGTCAACACGAGACTCGAAGCCCTCACTATCCTTCACCGACCTTGTCTTCATGACAAGCCAGCTGTCGCGCTTCTCCATGCTGGCTAGGGCACTAGAACCGACGGAAGGGGAAGGGGTCTTGGACCCTGCCTCACCACTGTAAAGACGCACTTTGTCGAGGTTGCGAACTTCTGCAACAAACAGAGATGACTTGGAGGTCCCAGTCCTCGTCTCAGATCTTACGGCCATCGAAATCAGATCCCTACTCTCGCAATGGACTCCAATCAAGGCAACTAGGGAACAGCTGCGACAACTTGGAGACGACATCCTGGGATTCGCGTTCTGACACTTGCTGCATGCCCACACCCCTGCTCACCTCTTGCGAAAGAAGCCAAGCCGCCTTGACTGTTGCACCTTCTGCTAGGTCCACAGTCTTTTTCACCTGCTGCCCGCGCTTCAGCACCTGCAGGACTCGGACTCGCAGCACGCGTTTCCATGACCGTTGCACACGGGAGCCACACGGAGCCTGCATGCTGATGCTTTTGGTCGGCATTGCTGAAGCTCTTGACAGCAGCACTCACTAGCTAATGCTGCAGTGGTTAATTCCTACATGGCTTTGTTCAGCACGTTTCAGTCAAGGGGAGATGTCAAGCAGTTATTATGCATCGACCTCTGCGAAATGAAATTCTTGCATTTCAATAATCTTTCTGCTGCCGATGTCGCTCATGCTGCGATGGGGTGACAGAAGCGCAAGCACAACTTATGCAGCTGCGGCTGGGCATGCTCGGCGCTCCTCACGTGGACGCTTTCGTCCTGAGGTCCTGGCGTCGCAGGTGCATTGGCGAAGCCAAGCTGTGAGATCAGCTGAAAGTCGCGTCCAGCGTCCAGGAGGGCCTGGGTACCCTTTTTTCGCAGTTTTCTCGCCATTGGTGCTCTCACAGCTTGAGCAGATTCCAGAGCCAATTTCGCAGAAGGGCGATCTCCTGACTAAGTGGGATGTCACGAAGTTGGTAGCGAGCATAATGTCGGCACGGACAGTCCTTGCGGCTGATCTCGTGGCGTAAGCCCGGGATGGAAACGAAGTCGACGTTCAACCCCGCATCTTTCAAGCGCGCCGCCGTGTCCTTGCCCCAGACTGGCCGAATGAACCAATCAGCCTGTCACGAGTGCGTACAGTTTGCAGGTTGACGCATATAAGACACTTGCCCCAATAGCCAATAGCTTTCAACTCGTCAATGTCATCCAGCAATGCCTCGCCATGCATCATCAAGATGGGAACATCCACCCTTACACGATGGGTTTCAAGCAGCCATCGCACAGCCAGCTTTTGCACATGTTGGAGTCGACAAGATGAAGTAGCTAAGTCGTGCACGATGGCGGAGTCTGAAGCAGTGCGTAGGCAGCTACGTCATCACACATGAAGGATGACAGCACGAAAGCAGCAGCAATCTTTGTCGGATGCCGCAGAGCAAGCTGGAGGGCGATGCCGCCTCCCATGGAGAAGCCTTGAACACATCGAACCACGAACAACTTGTGCAGCGCGCAAGCGAGGTCAACACATCAAAAACATTAGCGAACATATCCCGACCTCCGATCACGATACGGTTTGCTGGAACACCATCTGCCCTGACCTGTCCAGCCGCATTCACACGCAGCGTAGACGTTCACACTCTGTGCTGAACGCGAGCTCCATGCAAACATTGGCCTTATCGAGCAACTTGACAAGAATGTGGACAGACTTCTCGACAGAGGCAGTGTCTTCTGGCGCGGTAGGCGGCAGGCCCTTTCGGTCCTGAGAGAAAGCAAACTTTACGGAGCCATTTCGACAATACAATCGTGCCACTCCGTTTTTTCCTGTGGTTCCATGCTGCCAAGACTCATACCAGATTGGCATGGACTCCCCTCCGGCAAGCGTGTACCTCGGAAACAAAAGGGCCATGACAGCAGGAATGAGAGACACTGACTCCTTGTGTCCAAGTGCGGGTGCACACCGCTGTCAGGCCAGTAAGTTTTTATGCCCTGAACTGCCAGCTCGTCGAGCAAATCGCCACCGTCAACAGCTCGAAGGTATGCTTTCAACCTTACCTGACCAAAAGCAGTGCCGTAGCATCGAAGCGGAATCCTAAACCATTCAAGACCAGCCACCCGGCGCCAGAATCCCCGCTGCCGTGTAGAAATACCACAGCGGCAGGTTGGGAGCAACTCTCAGATGCTGCCTGATGCTCTAGCACTCTAGGGATGAAGCCTGAAGCACCGGTGCACTGCCAAGTCGCTGCTCTTCGGGGCAGCTTGGCACCCAGTGCGAAGGCGAGCCATGCCCATCGTGCGCGACTGCCAACCTGGTCACACTATGTCACACTCAGGTCGCACAGAAAAGTGCACAGAGCTCTGCCCGCTGTCAGCTGGGAGGCTGCGCTGTCCGCTTTGCATCGACTCCGAGAGCCTAAACTCCGCAAGGCTCGGGGTCTGCGCCCAAAGCGCTCCGACGCAGCAG
>CAJNJA010054219.1:5082-24852 GCA_905231915.1 Symbiodinium necroappetens | reverse complement strand
GTTTAGGGCTCAGGGTTTAGGGCCAGACCCTTTTCAAAGAGGAGATGGGTCGAACTGCTTGGCCCGACGACGCGCCGGAGACGCTGGGCATGTGCCCCTCCCAGGAGTTGAGGATGGATTCAGGCTTTGGTTTAGGGTTTTAGGGGTTTTAGGGGTGTAGGGGGTCTAAGGAGTTTAGGAGTTTAGGGTTTAGGGGTTTAGAGTCTAGAGTTTAGTTGGAGTTTAGGGTTGAAGGTTTAGGGGTTTAGGAGTTTAGGTTGATGGATTCATGCTTTGGTTTAGGGTTTGGGGTTTTAGGGGTTTAGGGGGTCTAAGGAGTTTAGGGTTTAGGGTTGGGGGTTTAGAGTCTAGAGTTTAGTTGGAGTTTAGGGTTTATGGTTTAGGGTTTTAGGAGTTTAGGTTGATGGATTCAGGCTTTGGTTTAGGGTTTGGGGCTTTAGGGGTTTAGGAGTTTAGGGGTTTAGGAGTTTCGGGGTTTAGGGTTCAGGGTGCGCCTCCGGGTTTTCGGGGCTTGCGGGTTTACGGGCTGCCTCAGCCATGTCTGTTTCCCGAAGCCTCATATGAGTTCTCTCAAGTAGGGTGTTTTTTAGGGTCCCTTGTATAAGCGTGCCGTACTATTGGGGTCCCTAAGGTAGTGCAGGGTTTAGATCATCAACAGTAGGAGCCCTGGTCCTTGTTCTGGAGCTACTCAGGATCCTTGGGGGGGGTTCGAGATTTACAAGAAATGCTCAACCCTACAAATCCTAAGCCCCGAGCCCTTTTGGATTTCGAACCCTAAATCCTAAGCCCTATAAGCCCCAAACCCCCCAGACCCTAAACCCCAAACCCCAAGCCCCCTAAACCCCCAAACCCTAAACCCTACGCCCGATGCGCTCCGCTGAGGCTCAAGAAGATCCCACTGCGTCGCTTCGCAGAGCCCGAGGCAGGGGACAAGTAACGGCTGCAGGGTTTTCAGGGTTTAGGGTTTTCGGGTTTAGGACTCGTTTAGGGTTTAGGGTTTGGAACTCATTTAGGGTTGGGTTTTCAGGGTTTGGGGTTTAGAACTCATTTAGGGTTTGAGGTTTGAAGGTTTAGGACTCATTTAGGGTTAGGGTTTAGGGTTGATTTAGGGTTTAGGGTTTGGGTTTAGGACTCATTTGAGGTTTAGGGTTGGGGTTCAGGGGTCATTAACGGTTTAGTGTTGGGGTTTAGGGTTCATTTAGGGTTAAGGGTTGGAGTTTAGGGTTCAGGGTTGGGGTTTAGGGTTCGTTTAGGGTTTGGGGTTTAGGACTCATTTAGGCTTTGGGGTTTAAGGTTCGTTTAGGTTTAGGGCTCGGGGTTTAGGACTCATATAGGGTTTGGGGTTTAGGGTTGTTTAGGGTTTAGGATTCATTTAGGGTTTGGGATTCAGGGTTCGTTTAGGGTCTAATAATTGGGGTTTAGGACTCATTTAGGGTTTGGGGTTTAGGGTTCGTTTAGGGTTTAGGGTTTGAGGTTCAGGGTTCACTTAGGGTTTTGGGATTGGGGTTCAGGGTTCATTTAGGATTTTGGGTTTGGGGTTTAGGACTCATTTAGGGTTTGGGGTTTGTTCAGGGTGTAGGGTTTGAGGCTTAGGACGCATTTAGGGTTTGGGGTTCGGGGTTTAGGATTCATTGAGGGTTTGGGGTTTAGGGTTCATTGAGGGTCTAGGGTTTGGGGCTTACCTTCTGGGTTCTTTGCCATGGTTCCGATGTATGAGTCCCTAAACAAAATGTCCGGGGTTTAGGGCACCCCATGAGCAGCGATCTTGGGGTTTGGAGTTACCTGGACCCTAAAGAACACATCTCTTGGGGATTCCTGATTGCGACTTCCTTGTATCCTTAAAAGGTGGTTACATTTAGGGTCCGGGAAGGTCCGATATAGGGCTGTGCAGGTTAGGACGCAGGGGTTTGGAGAGTGGCCGAGTCTTGAAAGGAGGAGTCGAGCTTAAAGCATTGGCATTGTGCCCACTAGAACCGGTCTCTGCAAGTATTTCATAGGTTTTTTTTTGTAAGATCTGCATATAGTGCTTTACAGGGTAAGTCTAACATTTCAAGTTCGATTCGCATCTGTTTTCAGAGTGCCGAGGCTATTGCATTTTACAATATTGCCATGGAATTTTGCATGAATCAAGTCCCAAGTATGTGTCCGCAGCATCCATAAACCCTCGACGAAGCACTTCTCTAAGTTATGGTCCCTCGACGGTTCGATCTCGGCCCTGGAATCCACGAACCCCAACCGCGGATCGTCCCTAAACCCTTGAACCCCAGGGGCCGCAACAAGCCCTAAGCCCCATACTCCCGATAAGCCCTAATTAATCACTATAAGGTGTTGTAATACTGTAAGCCCGAAACAACCGTGTGAGACCTCATGAGATCCTAAGTCCAGATTGGAAGCTCTGTAACCCCAAACTGTTTCAACCGCCAGACCCCGAGAAACACACAAAAGACCCGAAGAGGACCCCACAGATAAAGACCCTCTCGCCCTAGACCCTGTAAGCCCTGAACCCTGCAAGCCGAAGCTAGATCCTAGACCCGAAACCCATGAAGCCCAAACCCTAAGCCCTGACACACCCCTTGTTGCGGCCTCCCATGAACCCCCTAAACCCAAGACCCCTATAGACCCTAAACTTCCCTAGGCATCCCTAGGCCCGAGAAACCCTCAACCCGAAACCCGATACCCTACCCATAGGCCCCCCTAAGTAGTTCCCTTTTATGTTTTATATTTAGAATCCTATAAGGTAATCCCAAAAAGGAACTACTTAGGGGCCTATGGGTATACCCCAAAGTTCGGAGGAGATCGCAAGTGTCGTGGCCTTCCTCCTGGACGGCTCGCGCAGTGGTACCTCGATATCGCATTTTGCCTACTGCTAGGGGGTTAGGAGAGTTTGGGAGTCAGGGGGTCAGGGGTTAGCGGTTTTAGGGTTTGGGGTTTAGGGCGTTTAGGGTGAAGGCGACTTAGCACTTAATTGGAGTTGACAGGGCCTGCATGGGGCCTACAGTGCTCGTAGGACTTCGTTGGAGGGTTTGGAGGGTTTAATGTTTAGGGATATCGTGCGATGCTGGATGGTGCCGGAAGGCTATGATAGTCGATGCTTTGCTAGCCTATCGGCTGACGGAACCCTGGGCCCAAAACCCTGACCCCTGAAACCCTGCACCTTGATCCATGAGCTTTAACCCCCAATCCCTAATGATACTGTTGATGATACTGTAGAAATCCTGCATTACCTTAAGGACCCTAAACTATCGGAAGTATGGTATATTCCTCATTATCGGAAGTATGGTAAATTCCTTATTATCGGAAGCATGGCATATTCCTTATTATGGGCAATGCAGGATTTATATCATCAACCGTCACAGCCGTCCCCTAGGCGCCAACCTCTGATATAGTAGAAGCCCAAAAGTTGGAATCCCTAAGAGTAATGTATGGGGAATCCCAGCACTAATGGTCCTTAACCCGGTTTCCAACTTTTCCCTAAACCCCTAAACCCGAAACCCTTAAACCCTTAAGCCCCAAACCCCTAAACCCTAAACCCTTAAGCCCTAAACCCCTGAACCTTAAACCCTTCAACCCTAAACCCATAAACCCTTGAGCCTAAACCTAAACCTTAATCCCTTAAACCCTTAAACCCCTGAACCCTTAAACCCTAAACACCTAAACCCTCAAACCCTTAAACCCTAAAACCTTAAACCCTAAACCCTAAACCCTTAAACCCTTAAGACCTAAACCAAAACCCTAAAACCCTAAACCCTGAACATTTGCGCTTCTGGCTCAGTGCGCTAAGAGCTGTAGTTCGACACTTCGACTGTTGCATTAAAAAAGGCTCCATGTACCTTTAGTGTAGCTACTTAGACCTTAAAGGGGTCCCTATATAGGTACTTTAAGGCCGAAGTATCTACTATGAAGGTACATGGAGCCTTTGGCTTTAAAACAAGTCTGAAGCTTAGGGCCCTTATGGAAGCCCTAAGCTCGAAGCCCCCAGGGCTGAGTAGATAACCTTTATCCTCTCTGGGCTTATGGAATCCTGTTACAAACCATAAAAAAGATAAGGGTTTTTAAAGCCTTCTTATAATGGTTGAACCTTAAACCTTGTGGTACGCACATTGCGTCCCTAGGAGGAACCTGATAGTGCGCTGGTAGGAACCCGTGGAAGGAACGCCTGAAAGCCCTAAGCAAAGGTGTGTTGCACACGTTGGACATTTGCACCGTTTTGTGTGTCCTTTTTTTCTACGGGTTTAGGGGAATGGTAGGGTTTTGGGATGTTTAGAGGAGGTTTAGGGAATTGTTGGGAAGGTTCAGGGTTCGTTTCATGGAGCTTGAGTTCTGGGATCCCAAACCGTACAGTATTATTTAAGATGTATTAGCTAGTTCTCGGAGGTTCTACATGAAGTCCCATCCTGAAAGCCGGCGTATGACTCGCACTGAAGGAATGGTCAACGGCGCCCTTTTGCCGGTTGATGGCGGCTTCCTTTGCTACGGCGGAGTGGTGTAGTCGCAGACCGGGCCCCTAGCGGCTCCTTGGTAGTCGCGAGGCTCCATTCACTGCTTGGTGGAAGGATGTAGCCACGGTATAGCCTGTAGAACCCTAAACCCAAAACCCTATTTTAGCTTTCTGTCAGTGTTGGGGTCCCGAGTCGCCTCTCTGTTTCGGGACCATCTCGAGTCGAAGGCGACAAGCTCAAAGTCGCAGAAGAGCTTGGGCAGATTATTTTGTGGCCCCTGCGCATGTAACAGACGAAGGTGCATGCTGCAACATGGCCGATATCGCTTTTGCTTCCCATCTTCCTGGGTCTCTGCTCTCGTGGGCATGGCTTTGGAAGGCTCCTAGACCTGTAGAAGGTTGTTCTATTCGCATCGCGGTACAAGCGCTTAAGACTGTTGTTGGAAGAATACTCCTGAAAATTACGGCTATCCTTGTGCATTAGTGCGACTCATCTCGTGCTGCTATGGTTCTTGCTGTTGCATTTAACCCTTACAGGATCGCGGAACAGAGTAATTTAATTGGGCTTTGCAGGCCAACATGTTCAAGCCCCCAAGGGGGCCCAAATCCCTGCTCCCAGCCCCCAAGGGCCCAAATCCCTATTCCTTACGCGCTACACGCCACGAGCCCCGAAGCTGTTGAAGCCGGAGAGATGACTGTCAGCAGGCATGTTTTAAGGTGCTTTTGTCGTGGCTCCCCTCCGCCTCCCCGAAACAAAGAAACAACGCCTGGCACCCATAAATCCGAAGGCCGACGCCTTATCCCCAAATCTTAAAGCCCTACTTCCCCAGATCCCACACCCTTACAAAGCCTCAACCCTCATCCCTCGGCCCTACGATGCATCCATGAGCAAGAGACCGAAGAAGGAGGCCGGGAACTGGAACGGCTCCCCCAAGGCCCTAGGTGCAGGGATCGGAACTGTCGCACTCAGGAGCTCTGGGTCTGTGAGATTTTGCTTTTGGTCTTAGTCTTAGTCTGTGTTCATGTGATGCTAAGCCTAGCACGAAATCTGGCAAGAGAAGGTTGTCGGTCGAAAGCTAAAGAACTGATTCCCAAACCAACCTAAAGAACTGATCCCCAAACCAACCTTCCTGACATTGTACAGCCGCCTCGCACAGTGAGTGGCACATGCCACTAAGCGAGACGTCGACAGCGCCTGCCGTGGCCAAGATTTAGGGCCACAAGTGCCGCCAAACAGAAGCGTGACCTCAGGGGTTTAGGGCTCAGGGTTTGGGGTTTACCGGGGGTGCAAGTGTATGTGTGCATGTGTACACGTAAATGATATGCATGCACGCATGCAACCATACCTGCAGAAAGTGTATGCATGATCACGAATTCAGGTACAAAATAGCTGCCGCGCATGCATATGGCCACACAGGTGCGCGCATCTTGGAGGATGCTATGCACATCCACATACATGTACGCACTGTGGTGCAGAAGCAGATAGATACAACCATAAATTAGACAACCAAATACGTTCGAAGACATGGCATGTATGTATGTATATATATATATGTTTATGTGTATATATATATAAGTATATATATATACATATACATATATATATACACAACATATATATATATATATGTGCATGCACACATGCAGAACTGTAGTTAAACATAGTAGATGTCAAAGCACATGTCTGAAAACAACCTGACTCTCTCGCTCTCTCTCGCTCTCACTCTCGCTCTATCTATCCATCCATCTGTCGATCCATCCATGTGTCTATCTATCTGTCTATCTATCTATCTATCTATCTATCTATCTATCCATCTATATCTCTCTATCTATCTAACTAGCAGCAGTAGCTCTTCAGTAGATCTCCGAAGCTTGAGCCTGACCCTGGATCCTCACAACTCCCCCAAAGGCTTGGGGTGAGGGTGACGGGGGGTTTAGCATTTAGGGTTTAGGATTTAGGGGTTAGGGCTGTAGCTTTTGGGTGCTGTAGGGCTTCAGGTTTCAGGTCCAACCTTCTCATGGTTTCAGAAACCCTCCACCCTAAACCCTGCCCTGTCTTGCCAGGGTTTAGAGTTTAGGGTTTAGGGCCCTAAACCCTAAACCCTGCCCTGTCGTGCCAGGCTTTCATGCCACTGGCCTCCACACCGGATGTGCGCACACCCAGTCACGGGTAGCAGGGTTTGAGGGCTCAAGAAGGTTCCATAAACCCGAACCCTCGGGGAGTATGGCAAACTGGGAGCCCATCACCCATAAACGGCCATTATTCTGTACACCTCCAGGGTCACCTCCATAAACGGCCATTATTCTACACACCTCCAGGGTCCAGGTAATCCCTTCTTCGACTTATTCTGGCGTCCGACTTCCGTCGACTCGATCAGCTCATGATTTTGTGTTTGAGCTCCCTGGATTAGTCTCTTGCGTGAGGTAGATCATGTAGCTGTGAGTGGTACACTACTGTAGCCTGGGCCAGGTCAGTTTGTGATGCTGCGGAGTATTGCAGATCACTCCAACAATCGCACAGCACTGCGCGTGCTCCGCCGTTAGTCGACGAAGCGACTTGAACCAAACTGTTCTTCTGCTGCCCTCCGGCTCACGTTCCTGTAATTAGGTTTAGGGTTTTAGGGTTTAGGTTTTAGGATTTAGGGATCTTGTCAGTTTGCAGGATGGTCTCCCCATCGCCAGATGGGAATAAATTTGCACTGGTCACTGGTATTGCAGAGTATGGACACATGCCAAGACTGGTTGCCGCTTCCAAAGACCGTGGCAACGTCAGAAGCACGTTGCGACATCTTGGGTTTAATCTGTCAGAGCTCGCTGCACAAGATTGCGTTCTCAAGCAAGACTTTGTACACGCTTTGGAAGAACTGGTCCAGAAGGGTAAGTTGGCCCTGTCAGCTGGGAAGAACCCAATCCTTGTCTTTTGGCATTCTGGTCATGGGCTCCAGGTACACGAAGATGCTTTGCCTCATTTGGTTGCATCAGACTCCGAGCCAGACAGTGTCGACACGCTCGTCGATACCAAAAATCTCATCACAAAATTGAACGAACTTCGGGCGGAGAAGCACCGCAAGTTGCGGGTAATCATGGTGCTAGATTGCTGCCGCTTTCAATCGAAGGGTCCGGCTACTCCGGTTACGATCAACAGGCGTCAGAAACTGCCGAGTCTGAAACACGATTTCTACATTATTCTTGCCTGTGATCCCGGACGTGGGGCAGGGGATTTCCAGAATGGTGGTGTGCTCACGCAGGAAGTACTCCGCCTGCTACCATACAGAAAACCGATTTTGCAGATTTTCCACGAAGTTGAAAAGCGCGTGAAATGCCAGCGCCCTTGGGTACGGTCGCGTGCAGGGGACGATGAACCAGTGCTTGGACAGCGTGATGAAGACTTTCCAAATCGCAGCCCTCGTGGTTTTCCAGAGACGGCACAGCTACTCGGCGTTGAAGACGATATGTACCACCCTCACGGTCCGCAGAGCCCACCGTGTCTCGAATCTAATTCCCTCAGTGCCTGTGATACATTCCGGTTGTATTGGTTTCCCTTTGCAGGTTTACTCGCTGTAGGGGTTCATGCAATGTTGTTGACCTTGTGGGTCTTCGGCGCCGGCATCAACAAACGCTATGCCACACGATTGGCCATGCCCCCATGCGTGGCCTTCATGGATTTGGCCAGCTTGAGTCAAGCTTACTATAGGAGGCTCTCCGAATTGAAGCCCTCTTGTGGATTGGCGTGTAGCGTTTTCTTACACCACGTCTGGCCAAAGTTAGAATACCATCTGAACAGGGTTTGGTATCCGTCTTTGTTCCTTATGCTGGCAGTCGGCGAGCTGAAGCATGATCATGACTTCCTGGCAGCCATAGTCAGCTGCATTCTGGGAGTGGTCTGCTATTTTACACTGGTCAGATTTAAGCTCCCAGCTATCCTCACAGTGTATGACAGGTTTGATGAAACGTCCATTGATCGAGCTACTTGGACCTGGCTTTCTGTGAGTGCCGTGGCCTTGTACTTTGCAGAGAGTGGATACCAGTGTCTGCAAGCAGGTGACGATGACTGCGTGCGAAATGTGGAGAGAAATTTTCATGTGTTCTTTCTTCTATATATTTCAGCTTGGTACTTCACGATGTTCCACCGTGCTAATCCTGCTTTTGCGGATTGCGGCTTGAAGAACAGCTTGAGCCGCAAACTGTCAGCGCACACGACAATTGTGCCCCTGGTGGCAATTCTCTGCCCTCTGACACAGTCTGTTCTGCGCGAAGCTCCTATCTGGAAGTCTTGGCCGTGGCAGCTGTGGCTCCTCGCGGAGTACTTGGGGATATTCGGATTCGCTCTTATGTGTGGCGTTGTCTTTCCACCGTGTACGACTCCAGCTTCTGACGACATTGGCTTTTGTGCCTAAGGCCCAAGGCGTCGCATCGTGCTTGAAAGGCACATTTCCAAGTTGAGGACATGAGTGACGGTGGTGTGGTCCCTGAGCCGCACTGAAAGTGCATGCCTCATGCCTGAATCCCTACCATGCGTGCAATCCCTTGAACCCAGGAGCGGGTCCCATCTGAGTAATACAGGAGCCTTGATAATTAGACTAGGGTTTGAAGGGCCCAATATACAAAAGTTATGACAAAGAACCCCTTCCAAATAGTATTGGTATATATTTAGGCCCCTACAGTAGCCCCAGGGCCCACCGAAGCTGGATACCATAATGACAGGTGAGGTGTTAGTTTCCGAATATCGGACCCGCGACCTGGCAGTATGTGTCTTTGTATGTGTGAATGAGACTTTCAAGTACCCAAAGCACGTTCTTCACTTATAAACCCTAAACCCTAAACCCTAAAGAGCGTTCTTCACAGTGATAATGTCTGGGTGTCCAAGTTTCGGAAGCTCCCCTGCGATGTTTTAAGAGCTGACAAGCAGCTCTCTAGTCGACGGTACAGTTCAGCTTCAGAGATGCATTCTTTGGTGAATGCAATCTGATGCCGTACCTCAACGGTACCCTTATGAAAGCTGCAGGCGTCCAAAGGTCGACAGCAGTGTGGCATGGTCATCTCCTGGCGAACCAACCGAGGCTACATCAGTTCAGGGTTATCCGCCATGATCACCACTCCAAGCCAGCCTCACCAGCTCTGTCCAACCCTCGGCCTGCGAATCCAACCCCCAAACTCGAATCCCCTCTCGGCTCCGCCCACGCCCCTACGCCTTTCTTCGGGGAGTCTAGGAGGCTTTATGATGACATGTTGATACCAATGCCAAAGACTGAGATCGAACACCCTTGCCCTCACAAGGGCGACACGGAAGCGTGGATAAGGTCCAACAGATGGTCCTGCACGATCCCATCCAGCTTGGGGGCTCGCAGGATAGATCCTGGCCGGGGCCTTCGGAGATGTGGGGGGACGTGTAGTGGTCAGGGACGCTTGTGTTCTATGCTTCCGCGAAGAAAAAATGTCGCCTGATTCGGATGTACGCTCCTAGCCGTACACCTGTAGTTCAGAATCCCAAACCTTAAGCCCTAAGCCTTTAACCGAAGTTGCAGAAGGTTGCGGGGCTTGGGGCAGCCCATGACGATGGAGTGTCGGTTTTCGTCGTTGGATGGGTTCAGGGCTATTGGGATGTATGACGTCTGACTTCGTAAGGATTAGTTCCGGGCCGCTGGTCTCTGCTAGCTGCTAGCCACTTCCGCTGATTAATTTCGGATAAACATCTCACTCAACCCCAGGCCTTTTGGCTCTTGATAAAAATAACTCAGGGCAGAAAAACCCGTTGCGAGAAACGAGAGACTCGTTACACCGTCGACAACGGATTTTCAAGCTCCGTGGTTGTCGCTGCATGGCACCTACCTGGAGCCTGGCTGGGCAGGAGCCACTTATCCTAGAGACTCAACATTTAGGGTGTTGGGGTTCAGGGTTTTCGCGGGTTCTATAGGGATTACCTGCAACTTTTTGTGGCCTTCAACCTCAACCCTAAGCTCAACCTCAGAAGCTACATCGGGAGAAAGAGCTCTGGAGGGATGTAGCTCTTTGATGCTCTCGGCATGAAGCACCGCAACCGAGGCAGGGCTAGAGTGGGATCATCATGTCATTCACGTCGATCTCGACATTCCGGCCGGGTTACCCGCTATCAACCTTTACGGGTACGAGTTCACCAACAATGTAATATACAAACAGTACTTGTACCTACTTCGGGGTCTAAAGTCTATTATAAGTGCAACGGTGTTTGATATAAATCCTGCACTACGGAATTTACCATAATTCCCATAGTTTACGGTCCTTAGGGTAATGCAGGATTTCTATCATCAACAGTACCTACTTCGGGTTATTCGGGGCCCCAAAAAACTGATACTGCCAACGAGGCGAAGGCAGTCCTCTGCTATCGGAAGGGGAGAAGCCCCCATATGGCTTGCTTCCAGCACATCCTAAGAGCAGGCATAAGCCGTACGAGCTCCGGAAACAAAGGAATTCCCAAACCAAAAGTTTTGAGGTTAGGGGTTTAGGGTCTGTAAGACCTAACTCCCAAACTCTACACTGTAAATATCTAAACCTTGGCATCCAAAGCCTCAACACCAACATGGGGGTTTTCAGACGTGGGGGTCCTTAATTCATGTCAACCCCAACGTGCAGCCTCCTTTCTCTACTTGCCTCTCCCGTTTCGCCTGTATGGTCACAGGTATCCCCCCGATCTTGAAAGCCCCCAAAACGGTAAACTCCTCAACCCGAAACCCTAAACTAACCCCAAAAAACTCTACATCGCGAAACCTCCTTATCCCTGACGCTCTAAATCCCGAATTCCTGCTAAACCCCCCTCAGAGTGCTAAAAATTTGCACGGCCCGAGTTGTTCGGAAGCCTACATTAGGGCTTAGGGCTTAGGGCTTCCTACTAAAAGCCTAAACCGCTCACCCCCTAATTCAGCGCATAATCCCTCATTCCCTAAACCCCTACTCCCTAAAGCCGAATCCCTAAAAGCCCAACTACGCACGGAAATTAAAACTTTAAAGCCTAAAAACCCTAAACCCTTGCAAACCCTTACAAACCCTTGCAAACCCCAAACCCTACAAGCCCTAAACCCTAAACCCTAAATAAACCCTACAAGCCCTAAGCCGAGGTCGCTCCCCCACCGCTCCAAGCCTGAGCGCAGCGTGCGGTTGATGCAGGACAGGCTGCAGGTTTTAGATGGTTTTGGGGTTTATAGGGCTTATAGGGTTTAGGGGTTTAGGGTTCAGGGTTTAGGGTCTAGGGTTCAGAGATTAGGGTTTAGGGTTCTAGGGTTTTAGGGTTTAGGGTTTAGGGTTCAGGTTTTGGGTCTTTAGGGTTTAGGGTTCAGGGTTTTGGGTGAGGCTCTACCGTTTTTTCGGGTTTTGGAGTCCCTTTGTTCACTTCAGGGGGGCTAGTTAGGCGGTTTTTCGGTGCTTCGGTTTTAGGGCTTTTAGTATGGGATATTTAGGGCTTCTTGGGTTTGGGTTACCAGACTTTCCTTTGTTGGTTTGGGCATGCGGATCACTGGAATAGGGTGTTATGAGGGCTTATAGCACATCGTTGAGAGCCCCGTTAAGTACGGACTAAAACCCAGAACCCTAAGCCCAAAAAGCCCTAAACCCAACACCGGACTCTACCCAGGAACTGCGACAGCATGCCCGAGCCATATACCATACTTTATACGGGGGATCCTCGGTCGGTTTAGGGTTTAAGGTTTGGGATCCAGGTTTACTTAATCCTCCGTCCTTAATGACGAGGTTTTGGAGTGTCTTGGCGAGTGGGTACTTCTCTAAACGAGGGTCCGTTTAAACCCAAAAAGACGGCGCGCTGATTTAGAAAGCTACCCATGTGTCTGCAAGGTTTTGTGTTTTCGGCCGCTGTTGAACGTCGATCTTCGGCAGAGTTAACGACGGTCACAAGGGGTTTAAGGTTTAGGGCTTATAAGGCTTACGGTCTGATCAGTGGATATTTCTATCATCGCTTTGAGTCGTATAAACTACTACCCTCCAAACCCTGTTTATGCTCCTATATATAGTGGTCTATTCCACCACTGGAGCCCCAATCTTTGGGGAGGGGGGGGGATTCAAAACCCCAAATCTGCCGGACCCTAAACCTTTAAACGTAGACCCTAAATCCTAAATCCTAAAGTCTACATCCTAGACCCTAATCCTAGATCCTGAACCCTAAACCCCATAAACCCTAATTGAGAGGAGCGCTGCTCACACTACGACGGCCCTGCACGCGCTGGCGGAAGCCGAGAAGGCCTTTGTCGAGGGATCGTTACTTTTGGTCTGCGCTGGTAGGATTTGGGGTTTAGGGTTTAAAGTTTAGGGTGTAGGATGTAGGGGTCGGGGTTTAGGGTTTAGGACCTAAACCCTAAACCGATGAAGGGGGTTAGGATTTCGGGTTTGGGGTTTAGGGTGTCGGATTAGGGTTGGGGGTTTTGGGAGGGCTGTATATCATGGGTAGTTATATATTATATATTTCAAGCATAGGAATTTTGCACACGGTTCCACAAGGATTCTACAATTATCTTCCTTGGAGTTCCGTAAGTCGGATAACATCCCCGAAAGAAACCCAGTCTGATTCTTCGGTCTGCTATGTTTGAGGCGCAGCGGTTTGGGCTTTAGGGTGGAGTTGTTTTCGGCTGTAAGTCGAAAGCTAGATAAGGCAACATGCCGGGGATGGATGTTAGGGGTTCAGGGTTCATGCTGGCTAGGGCTTAGCAGGACCCTCCAAGCACCCTTGTAGCAGTCGCGTATCATCATCAGCAGGTATTCGATGCTGCAACAAAGATCGGTGCCGCCTATCCTGACGGACGAGCTGCTCAATTCGAGCGAGCCGCATCGCCTGCATTCACTTGCCAATCGAGGAACAAGCCAGGCGTTCGAGTCACGCTTCAATAACCTAGTGGTTCGCTCCATGCTGGCTGGTGCTGAAAGGAAAGCAAGCGGTTTTGGGCAGATTGGCGTGACCGAGACATTTGCAGTGTTATATGCGGCCATTGTGCCGTTGCTGTTCGCAGCGTTTCCAGATGATATGGACCGAGTGGTAGGTCGATCCCAAACCCTAAACCCGGGCATAGACTCCCGAACCCTTAATTAAGCAACCCTTGAACCCTCCAAGGCCCACATGCGTGCCTCCTGAACCATGCATAAAACACCATGAACCCCAGCAACAGTCCGAAGACCCTCTTGAGTACCCATATAAACCCCCAAACCGCCCAGCCCTTAGTTATAGAGCGATTATCAAACCATAAATGAACCGTTGCTATATAAAACTTCTATTCTAGAGCCCTAAACCCAAACGCCCCAAATTAAACCCCTTTTCTTCCTCTGAAAAGAGCCCTTGCTATATAACTTTCTCCTAGGTAGTACTAGGGAGACCCCTTTAAAGGAGACCCTTCTGAACCCTACTTATGGCTCTCTTAGCAGGCACCTGGTTGAGAGGGTCTATATTCTATATCCCCAAGGGTCCCCCTAATCCTAACTCCCACTTTCGAGCGCTTGAGGCTTCGGTAGCCTTGAGGATGCGTTTCCCTCTCGGCAGGGGGCTGGAGGCGCAGTGCACATCACTCTTAGGCCAAGAGTTGGTAGTGGCTTGTGGTTTGAGGATTCATATTGGGTTTAGGAGTTTAGGATTTAGGGTTTCGGGTTTTTGTGGTTTGAGGATTTATATAGGGTTTAGGATTTAGGATTTCGGGTTCAGGCTTCAGGGTTTGTGGCTTTCAGCAGGGGTGCAGAGACGATATAGCTATTGGGCTTAGGATTAGGGTCTAATAGCTTCTTCTTTGTAGAGCCCTTCTCGTCCTAAACATCAACAGCGGGTAGTTACGACTGAAGGTAGGCGGGACGTCTAGGCAGAGTAGGTTTCAAGTTCTAAGCTGTTTTTGTGCAACAGGGGGTGCTAATTAATCAGTGTTGCAAGTAGAATTGTAACTGCAAACCCCGCAAGCCCTCAGCCCTACAGTAGGTTAGATTGCATGTCGTCAAGGCCTGAGCCCTAGACCCTAAAACCTAAATCCTAATCCCTAAACCCTAAGCCCTAAACCCTGAAACCTAAACCGTAGCCAGGGGGAGCATGTCGAGCGGGGCAAAACCGGAAGTGTCGCACTTGGGCATCGATTCGATGGTCAATTATTGGGGTCGTTCTCTAAATTCGGGTCCCTTTCAGGGTTCTGTTTGTAGGTGTGCCGTACTTTTGGGGGGGTCCCCAAAAGGGGCCCTGATTTACTTGGCGCTACCCATTTACTTGCGAACAGTATCCTACAGACCTTCTGACTCGATAAAGGTTTGAGGCTTTGAGGTTATCGGATCAGAAATGGTAGTCACTTGTAGTCTTTCGTGCCTTACAGCTGCTATGCCGTGCCAATGTCGTTGCAGCCTGGAGTGCAGAAACAAGACCGCAACAGAGCCTGCGCGGATTACCTGGAATCATCTGAGCGCACGTGGACTCAGCTTCACTAGCGGACCAAGCACCTCTCGCTGGAAGGCGTCCCGGCCAAGTTTCAAGTCAAGCCACCAAGGGACTCATTCAGTAGAGTCCTCGGGCCAATTTTCCTATTTCTATTCATGTGCCTGAAATGACGGGCGGGGCGAAAGCCTTTTTTTGGCCGTCCGTCTGGCAGCTGCCTAACCTCGGCACAGCAAGCTGCCGCGTGCGAGGCTCCGAGTTCTTCCTCCTCCAGTGCTTCGTCGACGCCCTCCTCCTCCTCCTCCTCCTCCTCCTCCTCCGACACCTTTCGGTTGTCAACACCTACGTGGTCACATTCGTGCAGCTGCTCGCCCTATTCCAATATCACCAAACCCTAGACCTCTAAACTCTGTTCGGAGGCGCTCATGGTTCAGGTTTTAGGGCTTCAAGCTGCTATGCTGTGCTTTTTAGGGCTTGGGGCTGAGGGCTAAGGACAACGAGAAAATCCTGGAACTCTCATGTACCGATGCGTGGTTATAGGACATTCGAGCCGCTTTTTTGCCAAAACCCTTGACCTTCGTAACACCCCTAGTACTTAAAGAAACCCCCAACAAAAACCCCTGACAGACCGCACCCCAGACCCTAAACACGAAGCCCCCAAAAATCCTACAGCCGAACCCTCTAAGCCCCTAAACCCTCCGAGGCCCCATGGCCCGAAACCGCAAACCCAACCGAGACCCTCCTTCTAATGTAGGGGCCTTATAGTAATTAAAATGAGGTTTGGGGGGTTTATTATTCCATATACTTAGAAGAAGCAACCCCCCAAAATAGTATTGGTAATTCTTTCGGCCCCTACATTACCATCTGTACTGCTACTAGGGGGCCATATACCCCTACTTGAGGCTATAAGGAGGGTCCTTCTGTTGATGCTCTAAATCCAGGTATAAGGGCCATAAACGAAGGGAATAATGGTATATTCCTTATTACGGGTGCTGCAGGATGTATATCATCAACCGTAGTATAAACCCACCGAAACCCGAAAAACCCGGGGGAGGCTTTGGGAGCCTTGAAGATGCTTTTCCGTCACGGCAGGCGCAGGGAGGCCCCTTTAGCGGGAGCAGTTTTGAATGGAGGAGTTTCTGCAAGAGTTTGGGCTCTTGGGTGGCTTATGAAGCCTATGACCTATGAGGTCTTGCTTTATTTTGTGTTATGTGGTGTTTACACGCTTCTACTCCGAGTTTTGCTGGAGTTTGTGCGGACTTCATCTAGACCCTTGCCTCGTGTCTCTCTCCCCTCCGTGTCAGTGGCCTCAATATCGGGATCCCTGCTTTTTGGAAGCCTAAACCCTAAGCCCTTATGAAGGGAAGGGGGGTTCTGACTTAGGGCTCTGCGAGCCTTGCCGGGTGCTACTGGCCAGTAGGCAACTGAATTCAAGTCTTCGGGTTTAGGCTTTAGGGTTTACCTGTAACCGAAAAGACCTGCCCGTTTTGAGGATTCTTTATTATGTTTTCTATACATGTATATATTAATTATATATACATATATATATATACATAGTTCCTTAGAAAGGTAGATCCTTTTCGGTTTTTGTAGGGTTTAGGGGCTTCACGGTTCGAACGGGGTTTATTCCGTCTTGACTAACTTGTTGTGTTTACGTCCTAAATTCGTCTTGCTAGAACTAACCCCTGAAACTCATCAACCTCCATCGCCCTAAACCCCAAACCCTAAACCCTAAGCATCGTGCTTGTACAGCCGCTGGAAAGGGCTGGACAGAAGTTCCTTGATGAGAGGCGTCGAGCTGGGAACCCGATCGGCCGCGAAGCACGAAGCGTTTAAGTTGTTTAGGGTTTAGGGTTTGGGGGTTTAGGGTTTAGGGTTTAGGTATTAAGCAGGCTTGTCTTGAGAAGCAGGCGGACATTGCCCTGACCCTTGCCTTGGATTTGTTTAAACAGGCCATTCCTGAGCAGAGAGATCGCAAAGCACATCGGAGCACCTTGCCTTACAGACTGCATTTGCCATCATAGCGATCTGATGGTGCATGCAGGAGGCAGGCCCTTCAGCATGTGCCCTGAAACTCCATTGGGTTATGGTGTTGGCACTAGCCCAGATTGATCAGGCGGAAAATCAGCTGTTGCAGCTCGCAAAATTAGCTTTCATATCGTTTCATGTCCTCAAGGACTCAAGGATCTGTGGCGTCCTACATCCTAGACTCCCTAGACCAAATCCCAAGTACCCCAGTCTTCATGATCTTTCAATCACTTTTGGACTCAGCCCTCTTCAGCGCCTTTGTTGTGGTTGTAACTGGAGAAAAGATAGGATTCTTGTCAGCGGTTTGGGTAAGTGTCTGTAGGGCTTCCTTAGGAATACTGGCGAGTGTACATTTTTGAGGTGTTATAATAAATGACCAGAGAGAAGCTTCAGTTGACGATAGTTCGATTCCTTATAACCACGCTTGCTAAGTCACTAACACCCTATTGAATCTTCATAGTCGAACCCCTATAGTAGAATCCTAGTATAAACCCTGAAAAGAACCCGTCCTAAACCCTGAACCCCTAAACCCTAAACCCTTATCCCCAAACTCTAATTAAACCCCTAAACCCTAAACCCCTTATCCCTAAACCCTCAACCCCTGAACCCTAAACCCTAAACCCTTATCCCTAAACACTAAACGAACCCTTAACGAAACCCCGCAGGCTTCGGAAGCTTGGAGGATGCTTTCCCTTCCCGGCAAGCAAACGGAGGAGGCGAGACAAGGGTTTAGGGTTTTAGGGTTTAAGGGTTTAGTGTTTAGGGGTTCAGGGGTTTAGGGTTTAAAGGGCCTAGGGTTTAGGGTTTTAGGGTTTTAGGGTTTTAGGGTTTTGGGGTTTAGGGTTTAGGGGTTTAGGGTTTAGGGGTTCAGGGGTTTAGGGGTTCAGGGGCTTAGGGGTTTAGGGTTTACGGTTTGGGGTGTCAAGTTTAGGGGTTTAGGGGTTTAGGGTTAGGAACCTTAAGGCCTTAAGGACGAACTGGACCCTAAAAGGGGCTTTGGGCTTTAAGGGTTTGGGGTTTAGGGGCTTAGGATTTAGAGTCTCATAGCTTTATAAGGACGAGGTGTACATGAAAAGGGTTTCAGGCTCAAGTACGATATACGGATACGTAGCGTAAGGTATAGTGGCTCTACTTTTAAGGGTCATTCGGTCCTTTAGCAAGAGGACGCTACATATGCACTCAACCCTAAACCCTGAGATTTGGGGGGGTGTTGGGTGGGGGCTTGTGGCGGCTGGTCTAGCGGCAGAGTGGGATTTGCAATCCTCGTAGCCAAAACGACGAGATCAGTGCCAGCACGATTTAGGATCGAAAGCAGTCAGCCACAAAGCCAAAACCCTAAACCCCAACCCTCAACCCTATAAACCCTATAAACCCCTAAAAACCCTCTAAACCGTATACACCCTAAAAGCCCTAACCCCAGAGCTGACTGAGACATGACAGCCTCTAAACTGGGGGCGACCGAAAACCCCGGAGCTTACGCTGCAATGCCTCTGAAATATAGGGTTTTAGGGTCTAGGCTTTAGGATTATACCCTAAACCCTAAACCCTAAACTCCTAAACCCTAAACTCAGGGGTACATCGTAGACGCCAAGCCCCTTCAGCCTGTACTTTCACGCAATCGACTCCAATCCTTAAGCAACCTTCGCTCCCCAAACCGCCAAAAAACACGCGAAGCCGCACACCCGAAGCCTGACGTCTACTACGGCTTGGGGTGTAAGCCCTAAGCCTAAGCCTAAAATTTGAAAGCCTTAATCTGTATTATATGAACTTCAAATTAAACTATATTTTATTGTATTTTAAACTACATCATATTATACATTATTATACGTTATTATCTTTTGTATTATATTATATTACATTACATCATATTCTTTATTATATATATATACACACATACATACTGCATGCAAAAAATTCCCAGGGCATCCCGGGGCCTTTTGTAGAAGCCAACCACTCGCCAGGCTTCTCTGGGGGACTGGAGGCCATCTTCTTGTGCAGCTTTAAAGGCTTTCCTCGATGTGTCTTTTAAGAGGTCCTTTTTGAGCGCAAGGGTTTAGCAATGATGCAACCTGCGGCTCCCAAAAGCCTTAGCCTTAACTAGACTGAAGGATCCGATGGCAATTTGAGGTCGATTGCTTGCTTGAATGGTTTGGATTGGAACCTTTTTTGGGGTTTGGAGTGTTGGATTTGGGCTTCTGGGTCCAGGGTTCAGGTTCTGAGTCTGAGATTTTGGGTGTAGAGTGTAGCTTTCCGATGCTACCGTTAATGCAGGAGCCCGAATCATTGCAGTGGCATTTTGATATGCATGAATGTATGTGTACAAACAGATCAAAAGTCTGTCTTACTCAGGCCTCCTAAGCCCTAAACCCTAAAACCTAAACAAACTCCAGGCTCGTCCATGGAGCCACCCAGCCCAGCTAGGGATTAAGCAGGGCTGTTCTCGAACGCCACCCGACTCTCAATCCATGAAACCGCACCCAAAAACACCCAAACCCCATGCAGTGCCGAAGTCCCACGCTACGGAGACGGGGAGCTGCATACAGACTTACTAGAGTATACCCCAGTACCCTATCGAGATCGTGAGGCCCGTTTTCGTTGGTCGAAGCCGAAACCCCAAGCCCTGAACCCTTCAACGCTAAACTGCTAAACCGTGTAAGTGCAAACCCTACGCTCTAAGTCCCCCCTCTTAACGGGAGGATGCCTTCCCTCCACGCCGCGCCGGCGGAATGCAGGCTGGGTGCTACAAAGGGAAATCGTCTAGTGTTCAATTTCAGCATATAGGAGATAAAGAGCTGAATCTCGGATTCGGCGATCATGCATGCATACATTCGTACATGCATACATGCATACATATACATACATACGTACATACGTACATAAATTTCTACATATCTACACACGCACACATATATACATACACACACACACA
>CAJNJA010054197.1:0-17497 GCA_905231915.1 Symbiodinium necroappetens | reverse complement strand
AGGGCTTAGGGTTTAGGGTTCATGTCCAACTCCTCGTGGGTCCATGCCAACATAGCGGCAGCATGCTATGCAAGCGAGCTTGACGGTTCGGGGATCAAGGGAGGTGCTCCTGAAAAGGAGTGCTTCCTACTTTGTCCATTACGGTCTTTGGTTTGGGGTTTCGGGTTGCAGGGGTTTTAAGCCTAAACCCTAAACCCCCTAAACCCTAAACCCTGAACCCTAAACCCCAAACCTTAGGTTTTAGGGGTTCAGGGCTTAGGGTTCCGGGCTTTGGATGTGGGCCTGCTAGGACTTCAGGTCCTTTCTCAGCTGACATGCTCGCTCAACGAGTATACACATAGAAGGGCCATACCCATAGGCTCCTTAGTAGTTCCTTTCGGGATGGCCGAGAAGGATTCTAAATATGAGCCACAAAAAAGAACTACTTAGGGGCCTATGGGTAATGATATCTGCAGCACCAGCTAGAATAACAAGGAAGCCTAGGGAAGTAGTCTTAGTAGTTACTTGAGCTCCTATATATATATACATATATATATATATATGTATATACACATAAATAAATAAATGTATTGGTGCCTGCGAAGGACTTTCTCTTTGGTACCATTGTAGCTCCCATGTTGGAGCATTGTGGCCTTAAGTATGCTGCTAAAACTTGGGCGATTGGCCACCAAGGATTCAGCGTGCCGTGCAACACTCTGATCCCTAACCCGTAACCCTCAAGCCATAAACGCAGCAAGCGCCCGACCGCCGCAACCCCGCCTCCAACGGAGCTGGAAGTTAAGAAGCGGTCGAAGTAGCCGTAATCTGCGCAGTAGCCTGGCAGGACTTGATTTGAGCGTTTACCCTTAGCATCAAAATAGCCCAAAAGCCTTATATAATAGGGTCTTTGGGCCCAAAAGCCTCAAAATATGAGTCCTTTGAGGGTAAGGGTTAGAGTTCAAGGTCTAGGGTAGAGGGTTCGGATCTTGGGGTTTAGGGATTTAATAAGGACTTCGCTGTTTCCTGTTTAGGATCTCGTTGAAAGCCTAGGATCCGGAAACAAGCCTTTCACAATGCTACAGGCCTAAACCCTAAACCCTAAACCTTCTATAGGATTATGGAAGGCTTTGTGAGTAAAGCACCACCTCAATACACGCGGGTTTGGCAAGCCCTGCGAAGCTCACTTCCTGGGTTTTTTTTGGAGAGCGTCTTTACAGTTTAGCAAAGCAAGCAACAAAATTCAAGGGTTCATAAGTACGTTTCAACAAGAATGGCAACTGCATGTAGCTTGTATCTAAGTCTTTTACATACATACATGCGCATGTGTGTAGGTATATATGTCCATGTGTATATACACATAGCTTATGCGTCATATGTAGACATTCAGTTTCTCAGTAGTAGCCCACCCATGGATATCCAAACTAAGCCCGACAGGTCAAACTACTCGAAAGGGAAGCATCATAGGTTCCCAAAGAACCCAATACCCCTTACTTCAGGAATATACCTTGCACTATTATAGTATAGAAGCCTTAATATTATGATTTAAGGTATGTTCCTTAATTAAGAGGTATTTGGTTCTCTGAGTAGGACTTCTTGGATCAGACCCTGGAAGATCGGGTTTGTGCTCAGGCTTCATTAGGCTGGTTGGTGAGTTGGTGCCTTGCATTTGCACTCGTAGAAGGTTACATATATATATATATATGTATATACAAGTGTGTGTGTGTGTGTATTTTTACACACACACACATACATGCACGCATGCACACAAAAATCCTGTGAATTCTTAACTTTGTGTGTATATACATACACATCTATATATTACAAATATACATATATGTAAAGATATACATATGCACAGATATATGTTTGTACATGCACATACATACATATACATAATTATAAATATATATGCACATACATACATATATATATATACATACATATATACATATATATGTATATATGCCACTGTATGCTGTATGCAAATATATATATATACACACACACACATAGATATGTATGCATGTAATATATAAATATATATATATACACACCATACTCGCTAATTAGTTAGTTTATGGCAAAACTCGCCGGCGCCGCAGACTCGTGCATCGACCTTCTCGGCCGACCAACGCCGGACGAAGTCAGCAAGATGCCTCTCTTATAGTATAAAGTATCTATATATATATATTGTGATATAAATTTTGCTATGTCTATTATGTGTATATATATATATCATATATATATATAGCATAATCTAGTTAATTGAGAAGTTGGGGGCCTCGTGCTGCTGATGATGCCATTGCCATCGGTGCTGCTGCCGCTGTCGCTTTTGGTGTTGTTGCTCGCAAATGGCTGTGGTGTCGTTGTGTTGCTGTTGTCAGGTGCTTCTCTCAACGCTGCGACAGGTGCCCAGCGACTCCGAAACCCCGTAATTAAGGAATAAACCTTAAAATATAATAGGAACCCTAACAAGATTGAAGGTATATTCCTTAATTAAGAGGGTTTGGAGTCTCTAGGTGTGACGATGTCTGGATGTGGCGTTCCTTCTCCGACCCCTCGTCTTCCTCGCGATCCACGGTGACATCTCGGTGTCACGTCCCAGTCTTCTTTTGGGGGAGGATGGTACTGTTGATGATATAAATCCTGCATTTCCCATAATAAGGAGTATACCATAATTCCCATAGTTTAGGGTCCTCAAGGTAATGCAGGATTCATATCATCAACCGTATTACGGCCCGGGCTCAGGGCAAAGGATACAATTGTAGATCGCACGGCCATTGATGCCGGCTTATCATGATTCAAGAAGCCTTGATGTTGTCTGCTGCTTGTTGGTTGTCGTTGGCTGTTGCTTTTGGCTTCCCTTGCTGCTCTTGTCTTGGCTCTTGCTTGTTGCGTCGTGGTTGTCGTCGCTACATTGCTAATGAATTGTTTCCCTAAACCCTAAGCCCTAAGACCCTAAACTGGTTGTCGTCGATACATTGCTCATGAATTGTTTCCCTAAGCCCTAAACCCTAAAACCCTAAACCCCAAGCAGTCGTTTGGACTCAGGTGGGCCGTCGGAC
Source organism: Symbiodinium necroappetens (assembly GCA_905231915.1). Classification (NCBI taxonomy): domain Eukaryota; class Dinophyceae; order Suessiales; family Symbiodiniaceae; genus Symbiodinium; species Symbiodinium necroappetens. The sequence continues at coordinate 14,453 of CAJNJA010054197.1, read as the reverse complement.
ACAGCCCAAGATCATGTCAACAAGCACAAAGCAAAGCCTGTTTCTCCGGCGCTTGCTGTCTGATAAGTAGCCCTAAGGGTCCAAGCACTCATTTTTTAAGGACTTTCGGGCCTGTATGGGTACCAAAAACCATAAATAAGGACTACTTGGACCCTTAGGGTAGGTTACTGGCAGTTTGCGATGTTGTTGGTGATGTCACTGTTGCTGATGCTGGTGTTTCGTTCGTGCGTTGGGTGAAGTGTGTTGCTGTTTCTATGGAGCGTTGCTGTTGCATGAACGATGGCGGACATGATGATGATGAGGAGGAGGAAGATGGTAACCCTTCTTCATGTTCACGCGTAGTCACATGACCGGTCAGTAGTCTTAGCAAGACTTGGGGCCATAATGCAGAGGCCTCAACATTTGGAACAGGGTTTTGCATTATACTGTAATTATAAATAGTATTGGTAATTATTGAGGCCCTGATAGTAGTCGGCGTGGTAATTTCTGGGGAGCTGCTGGTAGGACTCTCACCAGTGCTCGTGCCAGTGTCTGGGCAAAGCCATGCAGCAGTAACGGTTGAGGGTTTAATCTAAACTCTCAACTCTAAACCCTAAACCCTAAGCCCTAAGCCCTAAACCCTAAATTTCACTTGCACTCTTCTCTCCCGTCATGCTCCTGTGCCGGACTTCGCATAGAAGAACTCGAGCGATGTTGGGCTTCTTGTTTCTTGCCCCTGTGCGCAACCCCCAAGACCCTGACCAGAAATCCGAACATTAAAGACTAAGCTAAGCCACAAACCCTACCTCCAAAAGCAATGAAGCCTCAAAAGAGCCCTGCAACCGCCTACAAACACCTAAACCCTAAACCCAAAACTTCTAAACCCTAAACCCTAAACTTCTAAACCCTAAACCCTAAACTTCTAAACCCTAAACCCTAAACTTCTAAACCCTCAACTTCTACACCGCTGCAAGGGAAGCCCTTTGGCCTGGATGTGGCGAGCAGAACGGTTCCTCAGTCGGCTGAAGATCCACGTGCAACAGCAGCAGCAAAGGTTAGGGCGGTTAGGCTTTAAGCCCTAAGCCCCTAAACCCTAAACCCCTAAACCCTAAACCCCTAGACCCCTAAACCCTAAGCCCTAAACCCTAAACCCTAAACCCAATTTAGGGTCCAGGGGGCTTTAGATGGAACTTTTGGGGGTTATAAGTTGTAAGGGTTTACGTGGGCTTGAAAAGGCATTCGATCTGGCTTTACAAGGGTGCACAAACGCTCTGTGCTTTTTGTTTTACAATCGCTCGACGAGGGCCACATTTGGGGAACTTGCAAAAAGTATGGGTGCATTGTTTGGGGGTCCTTCTGCTGAGTCCCCGTATTGGCTGAAACTCCTGTTTAATTTTTATCCAGGACCAGTATCCAAAATCCGTAACCTAAACACCCCAAACCGGAAGCCTAAACTCAGTTGATGGAAACCCTGAAAAACCTGACAATAAACCTGACTATCTGCAGGGCTAAGGAATTCCGGCAAGATAGCGACCTCATTAATTAGACTGATTTTGCGGGATGTTGCACTGTAATGCCGTCAGAGACCATGATGGCGTACCATTACTAACTATTTTGGCCCATGTAAGCAATGCGTAAATGTGTAAGATGGCGTAAGATTCGTGCCTTTAGGCCCCCCAGTTTCGATTCCCACAGCCAAGGTTCCGCAAAAAACTCGAAACCAAGCAGTTGCTTTTGGAACCCTAAGGCTTTAGGGTTCATAAGTCTGGGGTATAGGGGTTTTAGGGTTTAGGGTTTAGGGTTTAGGGTGAGGGTTTGGGGTTTAGGGTTTAGGGTTTAGGGTGAGGGTTTGGGGTTTAGGGTTTAGGGTTTACCTTCCGGAGTAGACCCCAAACCAGTGCAGAGTAACTATCGTGACACGTTGACCCTAGTGCAAGCCCGTAGCCATCGACTGGCAGTCACGAAAGCCGACTCCTGACCCTGAAAAATCTCAAGGCCTTGCGCTGCACGGCCAAAAACTCGAAAGCCCTTCGAACCCCAGCTGCACCGAACCAGACAGTCCCAAACCACCCTTCATTCCTCGCCACTTCGGCCTCCGTTGGCCCTAAACCCTAACCCTAAGGGTCCAAGTAGTCCTTATTTATGGTTTTTGGTACCCATTAAGGCCCCAAAGTCCTTAAATAATGAGTACTTGGACCCTTAGGGTAAACTTCCTAAACCCCAAAAAATCCCTGGGCCATGGCTCGTTCCATCAGCCGGCAGTGCACTTCGTGCAGCGCGGGCCAAGCCTCTTCAGCAGCTGGTGGGGGAGGGAGCTTGTGTTCTGGAATTCGTTCGGTTTAGGGTTTAGGGTTTAGGGGGGGGTCTTCCCACATTTCATAGAGGTTTGTTGGCATTTTCAGAGCCACCTCCACGATGATTCCTACAAGATAGACCCTGAAACGTCAGACAACTAAACCCGTCGTCGTCGACTTTTGGGATTGTCAAGGGCACTCACGTATCGAGGGGCTTGGACGTAGAGGCCTCTGGAGCTCTCAGGACTTACGATGCCCAGGCCGGTTTAAGGGTTCAGGGCTTCAGGTTTGGAGTTTACGGTCTAGGACTCCAGGGTCTTGGGTTCAGAGTTTAGAGTTTAGGGTTTGGAGTTTAGGGTTCAGGGCTTCAGGTTTATAGGGTCTAGGAGTCGAGGGTGGAGTTCAAGGCTGGCGGCCATAGCCCTGTCAAAGGTGGAAAGAACCTTTTTCCAACGAGACTCCATCGTCAGTCTCCAGAAGCTGCGCGGAAGAGGAAAACGCAAACACTCCCACAACAATCACCTTGCCCTCAGGGGTACCCTGCACTATCAGTAGTTCTCTTCGGGGTTTGTTTGTATTCTTTTGGGATATCCTAAGCCCAACACCGTAAACCCTAAACCCCTAAACCCTAAACCCCAAACCCTAAACCCTTATAGATCCCTTTAAAGGAACCCTTATAGATCCCTTTAAAGGAACCCTAACCCCTAAACCACTGTACTTCAGATTGGAGAAACTTCACGGAATCCTCTTTGTGGGCCATCGTGTTCTGTCAGGATTAGATGTTGGGGTTTTCGTGTTTGGGGGGACCGAGCGTAAACCCTAAACCCCAAACTCCGAGTGTAAACCCTAAACCCTAAACCCCAAACCCTAAAACCTAAACCCGAAACACTAAACCCCAACCCCTAAAAGCTAAATCCTAAACCCTAAACCCAAACCCTAAAACCTAAAGCCTAAACCCTAAACCCCAAACCCTAAACCCTAAACGCCCTAAACCTAAACCCTAAACCCTAGACCCCGACCCTAAAACCTAAACCCTAGACCTAAACCCTGAACCCTAAACCCTAGACCCCAAACCCTAAAACCTAAACCCTAAACTCTTAAGGTCCGTGTGAGGGAAGCACCCCGTCCTCGCGCACGCCCCAGGGGCCATAGGGTTGATTGTAGTCGTGACCTGGGCATTGCCCTCTTCTTTTGTTGGTTTATAGTAGGGTTTAGGGTTTAGGGTTTAGGGGTTTAGGGTTTAGGGTTTAGGGGTTTAGGGCTTTCGGTTTAGGGGGTTTAGGGCTTGGATTGTTCAAGTATCCTGTGCAGGGAATCATTTACACCTTCGTTAAAGTTATCAGTGGCTAGCTCGGTTCTACAATAGGTGGGACAACCGTGCTTAACTGTTTCAAAGCGCACGAAAAAGGGATCGGGGTTTGCTGCTGCTCTCAGAATCCATCCATACGGTTGATGATCGAGTTGCTGCATTACCTTAAGGACCCTAAACTATGGTAATTATGGTATATTCCTTATTATGGGTAATGCAGGATTTGTATCATCAACCGTAGGGCACCTAATGTTCAATCTTCGGAGCCCCAACAGAAGGGTTCCTTTGTCTCGAAGACTAGACTCTGAGTGGCTGTTGATACCTAAGCCCTACTACTTGACTTGGGGTCTGGGGGTTTAGGGTTTAGGGCTCAGGAAACCCCAAAACCCTAAACCCTAAACCCCAAACCCTAAACCCTAAACCCCAAACCCAAAACCCAAAACCCAAAACCCTAAACCCTAAACCCAAAACCCTAAAACCCTAAAACCCCTAATAAAGCTCTCATTAGATCCACAACCTTAGAGGCCATTCTTGAACCCCGGTCCTCCATCAGGGGCAGCATCCCCACAGAACCCAATACCCCCGTAATTATAGAGGAATAGAGAGCTTAAGTTATAGAGGCCTTGATATTTTGATGTAAGGTATACTCCTTCATTACTCCCCGAAGAACCCAATACCCCGTAATTATAAAGGGATATATAGACCTTAAATGATAGAGGCCTTGAGACTATGATGTAGGGTATATACTCCATAATTACGGGGTATTGGGTTCTCTGGTCATCCTGTCGTGCCACAGGATCTGGCCCATCCGTCGGAGCTATGACCTCGGATTGGGGCAAAGTTGTGCCGGCCTCGCCCCAACCATCATCAACCCCCCTCCGCCTCCTCAGGAGTGCGGAAAAGTACCCATAGGCTCCTTAGTATTTCCTTTTTATGGTTCATGTCCTACAAGGCAATCCCAAAAGGAACTACTAAGGAGCCTATCGGTAGCCAGTAGCCATACCCATCGTTTTTGCCAGTCGTTGTAGCACCCGCTCCACAACGCAGCTTCATCCCAAAGTCCCCACGCATCAAGCGCCGCAAAGTTTGCCGGCAACAGATGTCGGAACATCGCTGCAAAGCTCTGTAAGAGTACTATGCGAGGTTGATGCTGTGGCGGTGTTTATATTGGAAATATTGGGGCCTGAACAATTAGAGCAGGTTTTCGGCGGATATCCGTGTATATATATACATATATATATACACACATTTATTTATTTATTTATTTGTATTTATATCTATTTATATACGAAGCAGGAGACCCTAAGGAACTATATATGCAACTCTTCAGCCTGAACCCTAAAACCCTAAACCTCCCTACATCACTGGGGCACTTGGACCCAAGTGGGCTGATCGGGTCGGCCCCAACCCAGAGAGCCCCATACCCCTTAATTGAGGAAAATTCCTTAAATCACAATATGAAGGCCTTTATAACGGTTTAGGGTTTAGGGTTTAGGGTTTAGGTCTATTCTTGAATTTCCTTTAGAGCCCATTACCCTGAGTTAAGGAGTAGACTTTAAAACATAACATTAAGGCCCCCTATGACTTAAGGTATATTCCCGCTAGAGAAACCAATGTAGATCCCGTTCGCTTAATTGAAACTACAGGTGGGAAGTTTAGGGTATAGAGTGCTTCCATAAGGCTTCTGTAAGGTATATAGACCTTCTGTAAGGCTCCTATAACGGTAGCTACCCACCTGAAAATGTCCTAGATTCAGGAACCCGACTGGGTAGATCCTAAAAGAACCCTAATAGAAACCCTTATAGTTCCCCATATAAGGAACCCTGTATAAAGGGTAAGGATTCCTTGTTTAAAAAATTTAAGCGGGTATTGGGCTCTCTGGGAGGGCTATAGTCTGGACCTTCATAGCCAGCAAAAACCGGATGTGGTTGGGTTTAGGGTTTAGGGTCCCCCCTCCAAGGTAGGTTGGCAAGAGCTTGTCAAAATCGAGGGTTTTGTAACCCCTACGCAACCAGAAACCACAGTACCCACCAATGCTAACCCTAAGCCCTGTAACCCTAAAGGTTCACAGGGCTCAGGGCCCGCAAATGATCAAGTTCGGGGCCTATAGGGGTGTTTGTGCACCGATGTACCACTTTCCGAATAAGCTCAAGATCAGTCACCCAGAGACATGTCTAAAACCAAGAACGCTTGACACAAGCCGTACGATCCTGCTGACGCTGAAGGGAGATGACTAAGTCAAGTCAGACGATTGACATGCGCCCCTAAAGAGCTCTTATATTGAAGAACCACGTGATACACCATTGCACCCCAATGCATACTTACCCCGGTGTCGTCACTTTGTCCTCGGCACCCGACCCATCGCCACCTGCACCTTGGCTCCAACAGCGCCGTGGAGCAATGTAAGCATGTCCCGCCTGATTCACGTCACAACCGGTGGTTCGGGTTGAACGGTTTAGGCTTTAGGGCCCTGTAGGGATAGGGGTGCACTCACAAATGTCGCAAAGTGGCGGTTAAAGGACTACGTCTCGGGGGCCAATACCTCTAGGGTCTCAGATTATGGTTCAAGCGTAGGTCATGCCTGCCGCACTTTGCTTAGAAGGACAACACTCCTAAACCAAAAACATTAGTCTGCAGAGGCTTATGTGGCTTATGGGAGTTCTTCCCACGGTGTAAGGAACGCCGTTCATGCTGCACTCTAAAGCCGGATTTTTGGGTTTAGGAGTCCACAAGATTTAAGAGGTTCTGGGGTTTGCGGGGCAGGCACCCTGGGGGGGGGGAGGGTTGAGGCAGTTCATGGTTACAGGGTTTCGGTTTAGGGTCACGGGTTCTAGGCCGCTGGGGGCTTACGGCAAGTACATGGCAGCCTCGCTTCAAAGCACCGCCACCCAGTGAAGCAGCCACTTGAGCTTACCCTAAACCCTAAACCCTAAACCCCAACCCCCAAACCCTAAAACCCTAAACCCTAAACCGTGGCCTCCGCCGGCAGCCGGGGAGCCTGGGGAAGCCAAAAGGAGAAGCGAGCAGTCCAAGCAAGCGCTTGGTGCTGGCAGTGGCGGAGGATGACCCTAAACCCTAAACCTTAAACCCTATACCCTAAACCCTAAACCCTATACCCTAAACCCTATACCCTATACCCTAGACCCTAAACACAATCTCCTCCTCTTCCAATGCCAAGCCCTCCAAGTCTTCCTCGTGGGGGCCACTCAGCCTGTACGGGCCATGGGAGTAAGAAGAGGGGTTGCTCCTCATATCCAGGACAGAGTCACTGTTGTCATCGTCCTGGGCACGGAGGAACTCCACTTTGCCAACTCTCTGGGAAGAGGTGTAGTCAGACAGAGCAGCACAGTGCTTGACCAGATACGGCGACTCCGGCAGAGCCGCTCGCAAAGCTTCGGGCAGCAGCCCGCAAGCTCCGCAACTGCAAGGGTTTAGGGTTTAGGGTTCAGGGTTTAGGGTTTAGGGTTTAGGGATTAGGGTGCACCAACTTCCTCGCCGGACCGCTCCTGGACGGCAAGCGGGGCGGGACCAGGAGGAGATGGAGTCCCTTTTGAGGGTTTACCTTAAGCTACCAAACCCTGCTTTTTTGTAGGTTCTTAATATAAACCCTAATACGGCGTTTATAGGGACCCTACAATCAAGTAGGTTTTGGTAGTTTAAGGTAGGGTTTAGGGTTTATGGGTCCTAAGTACCTTTCGAGGGTTCAGGCTGGGCATGCACCCTACAGAAAAGAAACAGTGCTCAGGTATATGGCCTCTTCTGTCTTTGGGAAATATACCGTTGATTTACAAAACAAACATGTTTGGGACTGCAGGCTGCAGGCGTTGAGAGCTAGTGTAGGGGCCTTAATAATCAGAATAGGGTTTTGGGGGTTCCTGATTATAAGTATAAGTATAATTATAGTATAGTATACCCCCATACCCTATTCTAACCATTAAGGCCCCTATATTATGTTCCTGGCGAGTTGGGCGGGGAGTGCAAGAAAGCAGCAAAATGCAGCAGCACAGACCAGGCCAATCCCGTCCCGACACCCTAAAGCCTCAACCCTAAGCCCTCAAGCCTATCAAAAACCCTGACCTCGCCAGTGTCAGCCCAATCGCCCGAAACCCACACCAAAGGCCCAAACTCAACAAAACCCTAAACCCTAAACCCTAAATCCTAAACCCTAAACCCTAAACCCTAAACAAGAAAAAAAGCCAAGACACTCACAAAGCCTTATAAAAGTCTTTGACCTCGACTCCGCGGCCTGGGAGCCCGTGAACCTTAAGCCCTAAACCCTGTAAAGCCAGAACGGCTTAGGGCTTTAGGGGTTTAGGGGTTTAGGGGTATAGGGGTTTAGAGGTTTAGAGTTTACAGAGTTTAGGGGTTTAGGGGTTTATGGTTTAGAGGTTTAGAGGTTTAGAGTTTATAGAGTTTAGGGGTTTAGGGTTCCCTAAATCCTACAGCCCCGAACCCTAAACCCTACAACAACACCAGCCCTACACCTCACGGAGGTTGAGATGGCGATGTCTGCCGCCAACTCTCCGGCGCCTGATGTACACAACAGACATTTGGGCTGTAGGGCTATGTAGGGCTTAAGGGCGTAGGGTTCATCAGGGTTTGAGAATTGGGACTTTAAGGTTTGAGGGTTCAAAGTTTAAAGTCTTAGAGTTTAAGGCTTGGGATTTTGGTGTTTATAGGGTTCGGGATGCAGGGTGAAGGGTCTGATAGGGGCCTTAATAAACAAACAGAATCGTAAGCCCCATGAAAATAGGGCTCGTGCAAATGGAACTGAACCCCAAACCCTGCGTAACCCTAGAAAATAACCTTGTATACCTTCAAGAACCGAAACCCTGCGAAGACAACAAACACCGAACACCCAAACAACACCCCAAACTCCAAACCAATAACACCGAAACCCGAAACCAAACACATTGAAACTCTGCACCACACCACACTGGAACCCTAAACCAAAGAAACGAAAACCCTAAACCAGCAAAACGAAATCCGAAACCATTAGCGAAAGAAACTCTAAACAAAAATACGCTGCAACCCTGAGCCAAAAAAATGAAACAGTAAGTCAGCAAGCGGAAACCCTATACCAAACACAGCCGAAACGCTAAGTCACAACAATCCGAAACCCTACGCCGAAACGACAGAAAGCCAAAAACCCAACAAAGAAACCCCTAAGCCAAACACAAGCCCACCCTAAACCGCGAACCCTGATTAATGCACACACACCCTAAACCCTCAACCCCCGAACGCTGAACCGGAAACCTGGGGGGCGTCGGTTAATCCACTTTAGAAATCCAGAGAACCCTATACCCCTTCAATCAATCAAGGCATATATATATACATATACATATATATGTAGACAGAAAGAAAGATAGATAGATACATAGATAAGAGGCGCCTTGCAGGAATCTATAATTAAGGGCTTCTCTAGGGGAAGTTACCTTAAGTTATGGGCGCCTTAATGTTTAGGGTTTTAAAGTCCATTCCTGAATTCAGGGTCTTGGGTTCCCTGGGAAACCGCCGCCTGCGACCAACAGCTGCTCGAAGTCGCCTTCCGCTGCTTTGAAGGAATGGCCCTAAACCCTGAACCCTAAACCCTAAACCCTGAACCCTAAACCCTAAACCCTAAAGGAATGGCGCAGGGTTATCCAGGACCCCTTAAGTGCCCTTTTACGAGAGTCCCTGTCGTCCTTGATCGTGGGTATGTCGGGTATATTAGAGGGTAGTTGGGGGGTCTAGGATTTTAGGGTCACAGGCTATATGATGTTAGGGTATAGGGTCTTGGTTGAGGGTTTGGGCTTTAGGGTTTGAGGTTTAGGGATCACAGTTTAGGGGAGAGGGTTTGAGGTTCAGGGCTTAGGGTTGAGGGTTTAGGTCTCCTTTCAGGTGCTCTATTATCAGCGCTGTTCGCAGGCATTTCAAAGTTTTTTTTGCTTTTTTCGGTGGTTTTTTCTACGGTCTGATGGTAGAGACCAGAATACGTAGGCTGATGAGTTGCCTCATGAGAACAGGATCTTGGGTACATGATACTGCACCTTAACCTACCAAAACCTACTTCTTTATCGGGTCCCTAAAAATTCTATAGTAGGGTCCACCATAAGAACCGGTTAAGGGGCTTGAGGACCACAAGGGGATATCATTGCTAGTTATTCCGACCCCTGTTCGAGGGTTGCTGGGGGCTTTGTCCTATAAATACTTTCAGGAACTGTACAAACTAGCTCGGCCCTTATAGTATTGGCGTCATGGGTCCTGTCCAGGGCCCAGCAGACAAGCTGTTTCCCGGGCATTTGGGGTCATGGGAACCCGGCACCCTAAACCCCTAAACCCTAAACCCTAAGTGCTCGAGTAACGGCTACTTTATCGGGACCTAGAGGACTCCGAGTTGCCTTCTAAAGGAGCCAGTAGAGGAATCCGTACGGGAACCCTTAAGGGATTTGGGTTGGGTTTAGGGTTTAGGGGTCCGTTTTAGGGTTCCTGAACGGATCTATAAGGGCTTCTATGGGTTTAATTTATGTCGAGATTCAAACGTTTTAGGTTTCCTCTTGGCCCTGATGTTTTCGGGAGCTTTGGCAGGGTCTTGAGAAAGGATCCCAGAGATGATCTGGAGTTTGCAAGAAGGCCTAACGCTTTAGGACCTATAGTAATGATATCCCGTGGTTTACTAATTACAAGTATTTAACGGTAACGGTACTAAATAGTACTAAACCGCTTTACGGCTCACCTGCAACGCAGCACCCCGAAGCCTAAACCCGAAACTCGAAAACCTTAACTAAGTAAGCGTAAGCTCCATTTCGCAACTTCAGGGGGCTCACATGGCATTCTTTAGCCTCCAAAACAGACCCGAAAGCATTACATGCTAGACCAACCAGAAGGCCCCAAAGCTGCAGGCTGTCTGGGAGGAAGTCGTGAACTAGGCTCAGAACGAACCCCCAGAGACCAGAGCAATAAACCTCTTCAAAGCCTAAAGCAAAGTTGAAAAACAAAACTCCCCAAAGTGAACTCTATAAACTATGAACCCGATCGAAAAATTAAACCACCAACCCTACAGCCCCACATCCTACTACCCGATGCACTAACACACTGTGGTTGCCCCAAAGTCAGGCTCCAAACCTCTCACTAAACCCTAAACCCTAAACCTTAAACCCTAAACTCCCTCCATACATACGCCCTGAAACCAAGAAGGATGTGCCTCGAAAGGCCACGATCGGCCCAAAGCCCTGCACATGCACCTCCACTTCTTGAAATTCGAGTTTAGGGTTTGCGGTTGTTAGGGTTTCGACCTGTAAGTTTTTTTGAAATTTGAGTTTAGGGTTTACGGTTATTAGGGTTAGTTTAAGGTCTACCTGTAACCCCAAACCCTACAAAATAGTAGGTTATGACCCTTTATTCATAGGGTCTAACCCTCAAAACGGTAGGCTTTTGGATTCCCAGGTAGGGGTAGGACATTGTTTCGTTTTCAGGGTTTCATCGGCTTCCACAGCCGGGGTCTTCACTGCTGCGGCGAAAACCCGAAGCGTACTAGCTTGTGAGACCTCCCCTAAGGGTCCATGTGCCCAAATAGTAGATACTTTGGCCTGAAAGTAGTCCCTATTTGGGTACTTCGGGGCCAAAGTATCTACAAATTGGGTACATGGACCTCAGGGCTTCAACCACACACCACGAGCCGAGGAAGTCCCAGAGACCAGGGAATCAAAACCCAAAGCTTCACAGCCTAAGCAAAATTTAACCGTTTTATATACTACTATTATTATTATTATTAATTTTATAATATTATTATTATTATTATATTATTATATTTATATTACTATTATTATATTATGATTATTGTTATTATTATATTATTATTATACTACTATAAACCCTAAACATCAAACCTCAAACCCCTAAAGCCAAAACAGCCCTGAACACACGAAATTCCACACCTGGGCCCTGCCTGCATGAGTTCGGGACCCTCTCTCGGCAGCGGCGTTCTGGGCACCAAGGTCGTCGGCCCTGCCGTGTGCCGGTGCATCTCTTCCACAGGCCCTACCTGTAGTCTCCATTGTAGTTCCTTTTTTTTGGTTTAACCAAATTATATCTTAAGGATTTTATGAGGTGTCCCCCAAAAGGAACTATAGGTAAGCCCTAGCACCCAAGCCTAAACTCCAAATCCTAAACCGCCAAACCCCAAACCCCAACCCTAAACCCCAAACCCTTAGCCTAAACCCCAAACCCCAAACCCTAAACCCTAAACACTCTTGAATAGACAATAACAAAAACCCTAATTCAAACCAGGTTGGCAAATTTGCCTTGTTCCACGAATCGGCTCAAGGTTATAAACCCTGACCTCCTTCGTGGAACAAGGCCAAATTTGCCATAAACCAGGTTTGGCTTCGGAGTATTGAAAGCCCTGACCCGATTCGTGGAACAAGGCAAATTTGCCTTGGCAGATCTTTGGTCGAACAAGGCAAATTTTGCCTAAACTCTAGAGCGATTCGCGGAATAAGGCAGATTTTCGGAATCGAGCTTCGAGGCGGATCTGGAAATCAAGGCCGGATTTCTCATGTCAAGTTCTTTCCCAAAGATGTGTGTTTTAACTAGGCTGGTGGCCCATCTCGGGATCCTTCCACTTTGGCTGGCTTTCCGGTTTAGGATTTAGGGCTCAAGGCCTTGGCCTAGGATTTTAGCCGAAGGTCTAGCTTTAAGCCTTGGAATTTAGGGTTCAGGGCTGTGGGCTGGCTTTAGGGTTTCGGAGTGGGGCGCCTTCTTTGGGGCTTGGCATTTAAGGCTTAGGGCTGTGGGCTGGCTTTTGGGGTTTAGGATTTAGGGCTCAGGGCTGGCTTTAGGGTTTCGGATTTAGGGTTCAGGGCTGTGGGTAGGGGGCACCTAAACTTTTTTCGCTTGTTGTATGATACAAGACAATCCGGACGGCAACATGAAGTCATGTAAGGATGAATGAAATCCAATTGTAAACGGAGTTCATTTGTGTGAATGAAAAAGACTTTTATTTCTCAATGCTATGGGATTTTACGGGGTGGGTGTTATGTCTAAACCGTGAATGTAACTTTACTATAAAGCTGCTCTATCCGGAGCTGCTGAACACCAACCCCTAAACCCTGAATCCCAAACCCCAAGCCCTAAACCCCAACCCCTAAACCCTGAATCCCAAACCCCCCTAAACCCCAACCCCCAAACCCTGAATCCCAAACCCTAAACCCCAAACCCCCCTAAACCCCAACCCCCCAAACCCTTAACCCCGAAACTCCCGAGCCTCAAAGCCAAAGCCTACACCCGGAAACCCCACACTCGGAACTCTGGCTTCTTTTTAAAAGGGGTGTTTTTCAAGGTAGACCATAATGAGGAAACCATGTTATTATCCATAGATCCCTGTCATGGTAACTTAAACTCATAGTAAGGAAACCATGTTTATCAACCACAGATCCCTATGATGGCAGCATTAAATCCTTAAACCTAAGCCCTAAACCCTACAAAACCCTAGAAACCCTATAAATCCTATAAACCCTATAAGCCCTAAGCCCTAAAATCCCAAAACAAAAACCCAGAAGTTCAAGTTCCCAGTTTCCCTAAACCCTAAACCCCGAAAATCCGAAACGATCCCAAGAGGACCCGCTTGGACCGGACAGACCTGCAAAAGCCCTAAGCCCCTTTAGGGTTTAGGGTTTAGGCCCCTAAGTAGTTCCCTTTTTGGGTTAGGGTTTAGGGTTTAGGTCCCTAAGTAGTTCCCGGTTTAGGGTTTAGGGTTTTGGGTTTTGGGGCTTAGGCCCCTAAGTAGTTCCTTGTTGTGGATATTATTTAGAATCCTATAAGGTAATCCCCAAAAGGAACTACTTAGGAGCCTATGGGAAGGGCTGAGGCCCTAAAACCCTAAAACTTTAAAGACTGCTTGGGTCTCTCCGCTCTCACTCTGGATCCCCGTCTCGTGAACCCTCAACCCTAAACCGCTCAGCCCTAAACTTGGGTTTTTGGGGTTTAGGGGTTATGGGCTTTAGGGGTTTAGGGTTGTAGGAGTTTGGGGCTTTAGAGGGTTGTGGTTTAGGGTTTAGGTATACCCATAGGCTCCTTAGTAGTTCCTTTTTGGGACTAACTTATAGGGTTGGTTCTAAAGAACCATAAAAGGAACTACTTAGGAGCCTATGGGTAGGAGTTAGGGTCCGGGGGCCTAAAACCGAAAAGCCTCTAAATCTGCACCGCTTAACTTTGCACCTTGCCCCGTCGGTCCTAAACCACCCCACGTTGTCAACCACCAGAAGAAATCCAAACCCTGCACCCCTAAACTCTACACCTCCCTTTTCAGGGCTTCTATGTGGGAACCTTGTCATAGAACCCCTCAGCAGCCTTTAGGGTTTAGGGTCTAGAAGAAACCCCTCCATAACCCTAAGCCCCAAACCCTACAAAAACACCCCAAACCCTAAACCCCTAAACCCCCAAACCCCTAAACCCCTAAACCCCTAAACCCTAAACCCTAAACCCCAAACCCTACAAACACCCCGAACCACCAAACCCCTACACGCTCGACCCCAGCACCAGGCCTTCAACAAGAAGGAATCCAAACCTGCACCCTTAAACTCTATCCCTACCCATAGGCTCCTAAGTAGCTCCTTTTTGGGATTACCTTATAGGATTCTAAATGTGAGCCGTAAAAAGGAACTACTGACGAAGCAAAACCGGCACTGCCGCAGGTTGCGGTAAAAAGCAAGGCACATTGAACAGTGGCATGAAGGTTGGGCGAAGTTGGCCCGGATTTCTTGCCAACCTTGCAAAAACTCAGCCACAAGGCCCTTGCTTGCAAGCAGCTGTTGACAACGTGCTGTGGACTGCTTCCGCAGGTGAGGAGGGGCCTTGTCCGGGTGCATGCGCCGAATACACTTACGAAAGTG
>CAJNJA010054186.1:0-19857 GCA_905231915.1 Symbiodinium necroappetens | reverse complement strand
CACCAGCACCAGCACCACCAACAACAACAACAACAGACAAACAACACCACCTCCAACAACAACAACAAGAAGAAGAAGAAGAACAAGAACAAGAACAAGAACAAGAACAAGAACAAGAACAACAACAACCACAACGACAACAGCAACAGCAACAGCAACAGCAAAAGCAACTGCAACAGCAACAGCAACCGCAAGTGCAACAACAACCACAACAACAACAACGACAACGACAACGACAACAACAACAACAACAAGAAGCACAAGGCTGACAGTAGTAACAATAACAAGCTTACAAGCAATAAGAAGAGTAACTTGAACGCTTAAAGAAATCGTATCAACAGTAGGGGTAATGTAGGTAAAAGCGTAGCCATAGTAGAAGGATAGCGACAAGGATACCAATAAACAAGAGTGACAATAAATGAACATTCATGACACTATGCAACAATCACACCAGAAACACAATACGAATACGAGTATTACTGTCGACTTCATTTGCTGAGGCTCCAGGCCGGCAAGCCCTCTAAAACCCTCCTTCAAACCTGCAATCGCTTTCGATGTCCTCTGGGCCTTTGTCTTTCTTGCGAGGCTTAGCCTGCACCAGGAATCGAGCCGGTTCGGGTTTGGGGGTTCAGAGTTTGGGGGCTTAGGGCCCGACAAATTGAGGGCTTAGGGTAGGGAGTGTCAGGCTTTGGGTATACCCCACGTCAACCCACGGGAAAAGTCTTTTCCCTGAACAGATGTTCCGTTTAGTTTACTGGGCAATGATACCCTAGATGCCAGTATCAGCAACTTTCTGACCCGTTCTCGCCACAGAAGCAGCTACAGTCCCTGCTGTGACTGATCGTAATTGGAGGGACAACAAATCGGCACTGTTACAACGCAGCATACAGAGAAACGCTATATGTGATCCTCAGAAAGTTTATCACCCTTTCCATGAGGATGATGACCCATGAGGATGATGAAGCTGATGTTCATTGCTGTTCCCAGCAGGCTATACTCATCATAACCGCCATAGCTGTTACCATTACCGGTCCTTTCCAGTCCTCGCCCTCTACCGTCCCTGTAACTACATTGTCACCGTGCTCTGTTGTAAGCCTGGTAGATGAGGTCGAACTCCGAAAAGAAACGCTTGTTTCTTTCCTCCTTAATCCTAAAGGGATCACAAGGGCAACTATCAGCGACTGAGCCCCTCATGTTAACAGCTCACATGACTCTGGAGCCCTGCAGCCTGCAGACCTTGACCCGGAACATGAAAGTGACACAGAGATGGGTAAAACGTCCTTCAATCGCTAAGACCACAAGCCTTGAGCCCCATAAACCCAAGGAGGCCTAGCAAAAAGCGCATAACACTAGATCCCATCAACCTTGCCACACCCTGAAAGAAATTCTAAAAACACACACACACACAAACAAACAAACGCGCGCACACATGCACACATGCACACACACACACTCTCTCTCTCACACACACACATACGCATACGCAAACGCACACATGCACACATGCGCACACACACACACACACCCTAGAAGCATTTCCCACCCTCAATCGGTGATTCTGACCTGAAGCCCCAAACGCTGCAAATGGTAGACCCTAGTAATCCCCGAAACGGTAGGCTTTCGGACCCCTAACCGTAACCCTTACTCCGCGAATATGGTGGCCTCAATAATTAGATTGGGTGTTCGGGTATCATGTAGCTTCAGCATAATGCAAACTAAAAGGCTAATACAACCAATCATTCCGACCTATTTGAAACCAGCCCGAAACCCCAAACCCTAAACCTGAACCGTATCTCCGTGCATCTTCTGAGCGCCAAGGAACGAAGGGCTCGATAGCCTTGCATGCCAACTTCACGGTCTTGCCTGGCACATTCTGTTGAAAAAGGGTTCTTACTGCAGAGGTTGTTAAAAGGGTAGTACGAGCATCGGGGTTTGGGGGTTCTAGGGTTTAGGGTGTCATAGTTCAAGCTTTTGATTTTGGGGGCACCAAAACCATGGTGTCTAAGGATGTTGTGTTGCTTGATCCTTGTAAAAAAATCAATGAACAGGTAAGACCACACGGGGAATTCCACGAAACCTGACCCTCTGAAGGGTTCCATGACGTTCCATGACATTCAACTTACAGAGCACAAAGTTTGAATTCACGCTCTACGCTCTCACAGAAGCCAGAGCGATTAATTCACGCTTTGAGCTTTAGTTAGGGGACCTCTCTAAGGCCAAACGGGGAATCTGCCGGGGCCCGGGGTCGCTCTTTATGGGCCCCCCAAGGCTATTTACACACGGGCCTTAGCAATGAGGCATGATATAGCAAAATTCGATATCGTAGCCCAAGGAGCAATAATTAATTTTACTCAGGCTTCTAGATGACCTCTGTAAGACCACAAGACAAATCTCCCAAACGGCCACTTAGCTGCTTTTGGAGGCCAAGACATCCTCGAAGTTCCAATCGGCGGCACGCTCCTGACCCGGAATGAGGGTTCTTTGATAGAGCTAGGGACATGGGAAAATTTACTTGTGATGCAGAGGCCTGTAGGGGCATGCTTCTGTACCAACATACTGTAGGGGACAGTCGAGGATAATTGCGACGATGCCAGAACCTCGGAGAAGGTCTAAGCCTCCACTTCTGAAGGGTTTAGGGCCGTTTAGGGTTTGGGTCCAATAAAGCTGAACACAGCTTTTTCCGGAAAACACTGGCCTCCCGGTTTAGGGCTGATACCGGGGCCTGATAACGAGAATGGGGTCTTGGGGTATACTATACTCTATGCCTGTATAATTGGCATTTGGGCACTATATTGAGATTGTGCTATAATCACAAGGTAACTCTAGGGAGATGCGTTTAGCTATTATTCTGACCCCTAGATTAACCCATGCACCGCTGTTATGGCAAGTCTCGAATCCTATTCTCTAAAGCACCCCTCTCAAAACCGCGAAAGCCCTTTCAACCTTCAAGGCCCTTCTAGACTAACTTAGAAACCCTAACCCAGCCCTTATAGTAACCCTTACAAACCCCTGTCAAAGCCCTATATAGAAGCCTTGCAACAGTCTTGCAACCCTAAACCGTTTTGGTCAACCCGCAGCTCTATCCAATCACCCCAACAAAACCCTAAGCCCTGCCTCGCCGCGACCGGGCCCAACGACCAGGATCACATTCTGCATGAAGACCATGAGGCGATGATGGCCCATCTCAGTTTAGTGTTATTTCATTTTTGGTGTTGTCGCCCCTTTTCCTCTGGCACTATGGGGTTTAGGGTTTAGGGGTTAGTGTTTCAACACTCACGGTTTGGGAATTCGCGGGGTTTTAGGGCGTTTGTTCCCGACCGGCTTAGAAGACTGGGTCGCTTAAAGCTTTTCGGGATGAGGCAGGATGGCCCATGTCATGAAGTTATATGGTTTTGGGGCTGCAGTGGCAGTGGCTTTAACTAAGGTTTGGGGGTTTTGTTTTGGGGATGATGGTGAAGATTGATTTTGAAGGGCATTGGGTCTACATTGAGTCAACATGGCTAAACTTTAACCCATCTCAAGCCTCAAGGTGAGTCTTGTCTTTTCCACAAACTGAGCAGTTAGACTAATCACGGGTTTAGGGCTTCGGGCTGAAAGTACAGGGATTGACATCGCGACATGTACTAGTATCTCAAAAAGCAACAAGACGCGAGAACTCGCGCTCCTCTTCGTGCATATTTACATGGGGTTACGATTCTGTGGGGTGGTGCCAATATGTCGAGCAAGCTCTCTCCGGCTCGTCCTCGCGGTATCGTACAATGCCTGCCTTTACGGGCTTTCGCGTGGTGCTGCAGCGGTCTCGCAATGTGGCCCTGGTGTGTTCTACCGTGGTGTTTCACTGTCAAAGTTAGGCAGGCGTCTAGCCCCCACAATAAGCACTTAAAGTGTTAACGATCAGCTCATGGATTTTGTCAGCCTTGTTGGTGTGCACCTTGGCAACTCGTTCGTGATGTTCAAAGTTTAGGGCTTCTACAGGATGAGGGCTTAACTCGTGGGTGTAAAGGCTTTTTCGGGACAGAGTGATGTCTTTTTCAAGTGGGCTGAAGCAGGTTGCCGGGCTTCGGAATTACTTACAGGCTGCGGGCTTTAGGCCTTAATTAGTCCGGGGTGTTCCTGGATAGTGGTGCTTCGTGTATGTTGTAGAGTTAGTCCAATTCGGTAATTCAACATGAACATGAGATGTTCGTTAAGCGTCCTACGGGCCTTCGGGGTTTTGGGGGTTAGGGTCATGGTTTGGCGTTCAAGTTTGTGGATCCATTGCTGTCGGATTTGGAGAAGCACGTTGGGTTTGGGCTTGAGGGCGCCAAATCGAAAGCAGTGACTGTAAAAAAAGAGTCCTATACACCCTCAAAACCTAAAAAGTTGAAGACCAAAGCCTAAAGCCCGACAGCTTCATAAAACATGTCCAAAAGACCCGAAGTTTGCCCAACTTCAACTCGAAGTGGACCATGTCAAAGATGCCAGCAGTAAGGTTCCTAGGGCAGAAGTGATGGCACGCTTCCGGGCTGCTTTGGAGATTTGGAGGGAAGCATTTCACAGAGTAACTAGGGTACGGGGCTTAGGGCTTTGGGAAGAGTAGTTGGGGCTCGGGCAGACGCAGAGGGGCGGTTTGGCTTTTTCGGTACAGCTACGGCGCGCGATGCTCTTGAGTGCATGCACCACTTGAGTGAGGACAGCTTTTGACCGTAAGTTTTGAGAAAGCCGTTTAGAACTAACTTGGCGTCTGATGCAACATCGCGACTTCTCCTAAGCTTGGTCTGACTCTGAGCCAGAACTGTAAACCCCCGCACGTACGAAGCACACAACACAAGATGCAATTCCATTGCCAGCCAAGATACAGGGGTAAGTGTAGGTTGGTGAGCCTGGCAGCATGGCATGGTTTTTGCACAGCAGCCGGGAGAGCCAGGTTCGGGAATGGAGCCCGTTTCACCCTAACTATCCCAAGGCCTGTCTGTATACACGTCCTCGGAAGCCCGAACACGAGACATTACCGTTTCAGACGCATGAGGGACTGCGGACAGGAGGAAGCTGAAGGCATCGAGATGTAGACACAAGGTCTCCGCACATGGCAAAGCGAGCATGTTCGTTGATGAGGTGCTTCATATTTATTTCATCACTAGATCCACGACTATTTTCGATCAAGATCAACACGACACATTGTTTGCTACAATGGGGAGATCCCCGCCAGAAGGGGCCCGACGTTTTGGAGCCGCCGTGGAATTTCTTCCAGCTGCAGCGCAAGCCTTCAACCGTAAGCCTTAACCGCGCAGGCCTAGCGAGCAAACGCATGCAATAACGACCTATCAACAGAACAAACACCATCTCCGAAGAGATCATACCCCTACGGCAAGTCCAGGACAGTTGGGAAACATCAAGGGGTGGGTAAACAAAAAGGAAAACGAACACACCGGTGGCTAGCGAAACGGACGGATTGGAACGACAAAAGAATAATAGGAAACTTCATTATCACACATGGGAACCCGAACTGGTTTTGTACCAATACCTGTTCAGGCCATACTTCTGCAGTCTCTCCAGATCCAGATCTTTTTGCACGTGACATTTTGGAACTCCTGAGACCCCAACAGTTCAAAACAAATCCTAAACAGGCTATCCTAAACCCCCCCCAGGTACCTACTATATAGGGCCCTAGGGGCTCTAGTACCCTATATAGTAGGCACCTGGGGGTTTAGGCTATCCTAAACCCCACCAGCGCAAGTCAAAAGCCCTTAAGCAAGGCCTCTTGGAGCGAATCTGAGCCTTCTCCAAGTGAAGAATGCCTTCCATGCAGCCACTGGGCTCGGTCTATTGCTTTCGCGCTTAATGAGGGTTCAAGGGTCGAGACTTTCATCCGAGCCTTGCTGTTATGCATCTGTCTGTTCAAGATTTAAGCCGGAAAGGGCCGCTTCTCAATATCGAGCTTGAAGACTTCAACGTGCGAAGGAGAGTCACAGTAGCCATGCCTCAAGAAGGCGGATCCTGCAGAGGCTGCAAACAACAAAGGTACCTTATTTAGGTATGAAGGGAGTGCTATGAGACTTGTTCGGGACCCTCACCCTAAACCCAAAATCTTAAAGTTCTAGATCCTTCGTAGACCCCTGCCTGAGAACACGTTTTACGCACCCTGAAGCCCTGAACTCTGCCTAAAGAGGGTTGGATCTTCATGTTCTCGGCAGGCATCAGCAGGAAATCCACCAGCTGCTTCCTTCACGCAAGCTCACAAGGTTTAGGGCTGAGGGCCTCGGGTTTAGGACTCAGGGCTTCGTCATAAACACCATAAGGGCTTTGGGATATTCTACTACGATTCTATAACGGACTTCAAAGCGACATTGTTACTAAATATTCCCACTTTTTAGGTAGCTGTTAGGCCGGCGTGTAACTGCGAGTTTAGGGGCACTTGGGGTTTAGGGTTACTCTTTGGGTCTCCGCCTTGTTGGATTTTTGGGGGGCCCGGATTCACGTGAAGCTGAAGCAATCTCAAGATCAGGCGAGCTTGAAGGGGATATGTTGTGCAGGCATCTGATGCTGCACCGATCACATGAGAGGCATGCAAGCTCCATTCTTCGACTGCTTGCCTAACCAAGTGGTCGAAGAGCTTGTCGACACCCTTGTTGATACGGCCTTTGATGCCACCTGCGGTACACACACACAGAGATTAACCAACGTGCCTTTATGAATCGTCGAAGCTTTAACAGGATTTGATGTGAGTCTTGGGGACATGCCGTCGCCTCGACCAGCAAAAAAGGTGAAGAAGCCGCGAAAGACACGAAACCTCGGACATGTGCCGGAGAGACCTAAATCTGGTCTCTAGTGGTTGCAGGATCTCCAGCGAAGATCATGAACAGAAGAGTCTCGAAAGACAGAATAGCTGCTGTTCATATACTCATGTTTTATAACCATCGTTCGATGCACGCCACACCATGAATGCCACTCCCAGAATGTGCGCGGCAGAGTTACAGCAATTCAATTGTAGGTTTCTGTAACTGTACGCTCGGCATCCAAACCGGTGCAATGAGATGCAATCGGAATCTTTGCATCAGTTCCCGCCATCAAAGCTACAGAGACAGGAATCTCTGTTTGCAGCCCACGCGACAAAACGATCACACTCCAACGCCTATAGATTCGGACATACGCACGTAATTACGAATGTGCGTGTGCACGTGTACAGAGGAGATTCAGCACGTGCGCAGGCGTGTCGGCGGATGTCCTCTGCTCACAGTGCAAACACTTTTGCGAGAGAGCATGGCGATAACGCAGAGTTTCTCAGCCTCTCAGCCCCGTGCACTCGCAGCACAGGTCCTTGGCAAGGACAGAGCCACTGTCGCATTACTGGCGGCTTCTTTATTGCCCTTTTTGCTACTGGACTCAAGTCGAGCTAGACCACGATATAGCCGTGCCCCTAAACTCTACACTAGACCCTAGATTGCACAAACTGAAAGTCCAAACTCCGAAGAAAGCCTGCATACCTCAGGCTCAGCGCAGCAAGGACCCGAAGGAAGCCCAACTCAACTTCACAATCCGAGGCAAAAATCCTGCTTTCGAATCTCGATATCCCAAAGCTGCCCGGAACCACAACCCTTGAACCACGGGCCACATTCAATCTTATGCGACCCCAACCCTGAAACCGGTTCAGCCCCAGCCCGACAGTTGCTAGCGACACCCCTCCAATCCAGAATCCAGAGACAATATCAACGGAGAGAAAAAGCTCTTCACAACTACACCTCGGTTGTGGACCTAAACTTCAACAGTCACCAATCGGGTACTGTGAGTCTCCTAGCCAAATGCAACATCGTTCTAGGCCCAGCTGCTCTCACCCCTCAGCCTCTTAAGTCATATCATCCAGTAGCAAACATCCAGAGGGATGCTTGAACTGTTTGGTGTAGGACGGTATATGGAAACCTAAGCGCAAGCTCGAGGAAATTGGTAACAGCAAGTTTAAACAACTAGCCTTTCGCCTTGATGCCTAAAGTAGACCTTCCCGACTTCAAACACACCCCTACAAGTCCGAACATAGCAACCCGAACGCGAAGGGCCTTTCACCCCAAATTACCCACGAACTCCTGCTTTAAATGCTGAGAACCATCCAGCAAAGCACCCGAAGAGCCCTCAACGCAGGTCTCAAACTCGTTTGTTCACAAGAACTTGACGAACGCTTAGCGACTGGCTGAACCTTACGTATCAGCCCGGACAAACCCCTTAAACCTTAGCACCCCGCAAGATCGTCCTTTTCTGCATCCGAACCCCCGAAACCCCCGAAGCCCTAGATGTAAACGCCCCGAGAGCAGGGGTTCCCTAAATCTGAAACCCCTTGCAGCGGGCCCCTTTTACCTTTTTTGCAAGCGGGCTTGGCGACGGGCCCTTTTACCCAAACCCTACCCATATGCTCCCAAAAGGTGATCCCAAAAAGGAACTACTTAGGAGCCTATGGGTAAAGTAAGCAGAAACAGCAGGACAGCAGAATCCGAGCGGCGGATGGTGCGACCCAAGGAGGCC
Organism: Symbiodinium necroappetens; assembly: GCA_905231915.1. Lineage (NCBI taxonomy): Eukaryota > Dinophyceae > Suessiales > Symbiodiniaceae > Symbiodinium > Symbiodinium necroappetens. Next base: position 11,367 of record CAJNJA010054186.1, on the reverse strand, counting down.
CCCGGCTGCCGGGGACCCGAGGCTGCAGAGCTAAGCCGGTCCTGTTCGGAGGACATGAACCTTAATTGTGTATTATGTTGTAAGATGTTACAAGACGGTATAATATGATATTAAGATGCTATCATAGGTACAGAAGGGTTTATACGGAATTTTATGTGGTTTGGGAGGATCATGGATTTGGGTTTGTAGGGTTCAGAGATCTTCTCGTCGGCTTCCTTCAAAGGGTTGACGGTGGAGGCTTGTGAAGTGTTGACGATGAGGGCTTGCTGCGGGATAACTGTGGGGTTCTAGCAGGGCTTCAAGGGATGTTTTGTTCAAGGGTTCATGAACTTCGACGCGCACGCTCGCAACGTTGTCTGTATAATTTAGTGTCCAGGAGTTCCAGGATGTAAGTCAAGCAGGAGTCCTCCGTAAAGGGCCCTTGTTCCAGGATCCTTCTGCAAAGATACTAAGGCTGTGAGAGTTCTTTATTATTATGTTCAGGGTGAACTATTCCTGCATTATGTGTAGGGCTTTAAGGGTTGCAGGGTTGGTCGGGCTGTCTGGGTCTGGGGTTTGAGGCTAGATGGGTAGTTTTCTAAAGCAGGGTCCCTTTGAGGGTACTGTTTTATAAGGATGCCGTACTATATTGGCGACCTGAAAAGGGACCTCAATTTGGAGAACTGCCCAAAGGTAGGGTTCGCAGGGGTTTGTAGCACTACGGTCCTTACGCTCTAGCACTCGGCATACGGGTTCAGGCCTCGATCTCCACGATGACAGAGATCAGGCCAACAATGGCAACTGCGAATTCGATCCTGGTTCGGGCATAGGCGCTGAAACAGTGTTGAGTATGATGATATGATTTGTGCCCAAATCGCAACACCATGGTGAAGAACGTCGTGTTATCACCCTGATACCTGGTTGATAGAAGCATTGTGAACGATGTTAACAATTTACCACCCTGAGGCACCAGTTTAGAGAGAGAGAGAGAGCAGGAGAGAATGAATTTAAGTTGCTATTCCACACACGTATATGTACACACATATATATATATATATGTATATGTATTATAGAGTATATACATTAATATACATGTATACGGCACGGAGGGAAAGACACGTGTTCTCAGCCCGAAGTCGAAAGTGTGATGCAACAACAGAAGTCTAAGACCTCCTACAGCTCCACTTCTGAAGGGCTCCAAGCCCAAACAGCCATGGTCGGAACAAGGACCGCAATGTGGACACAGACCGGTCAAACCAAACAATCGAAGCCACGACTGTTGCAAATGAGGTTGATGGCGACTACGATGGATGGCGAGGCCGACGATGTTTATCGTTCTCAGACATCTGCTTGCTCGCGGATGTCGACAAACACACGGTTGCACTTGCGTCGGTGATTCTGAAGGCTATACTAATGCTGGGGACAGGCGTGAGGGAAGTGAATTGCCATCACTCTGACCACTGTCAGCAACATCACCGACATCAACATCAACACCATCATCAACGACAATCGCCATCAGCATCGCCACCACGTCAACACTTCACCACCATCGCCCATCGCCCCATAATGGCCGTCAACAACACACTGCTGGCCGTCATCTATATATATATAACATATATAGTTAGATGCATAAATAAAAATAACTATACATAGATTAAAAAGCCTGCATATTTAGATCCATTGCTGTGACGACGATGCTCAGCTCTAGTATTGGGTCGATCGTAGGGTCACCCGATCATTGACTTACCTTCCTTTGGCGTACGTGGCGTAGTTGTAACGCGGTCGTGGTGGTGACCCAGTCCCTCCTGCACCGTATGCGAATTCCAGCTTCTCTGCTTGCCCACTGTCAGCACTAGTCATGGCAGAAGTCGTCGTCGTGCGGCAGCGCTGGCATTACTTGCAGGAGTAGCAGTAGCAGGCGCAGTCGACAAAAAACAGTCATCCTCTCGGGCGGCAACAGAAGTCAAGGATCGTTTGAAAACAATTGGCACTCACAGGGATGCCAGCAAGCAGAAGCCGTAACATGCAACAGAGTTGCACATAACTCTAGAGACAACGCGCTCAAAAGCCTCGCGTGATGTATGTTCTCGTCCAATAACATTGACGTAGCAAGTGAGCAGAACACCATCCGCCTTCACCCCCGAAGCCCGGCAGCCTGTACATCAGGATTCATCAGGTCTTCGGTTTAGAGTCTCACAACTCGGACGATCCAGGCGAAGTTTAAGGGTTATAGGGTTTAGGGGTTCAAAGCCAATATGCCCGAAACCTACGAAACCTCGGATCTGAAATGTCACCCAAGATCACCGGGGTCAACATCTCGACAGCATTTAAAACAGGTGCAAGACAAGCTGCCAATTCAGCACATTAAAGAAGAAACGCCGTCCGTCCTGGCATCGGGCGGAGTTGTCGGAAAACTGGAGTTTTGGGTGTAGCCCTGGAGCGGTAAACTCGTATTGGGTCAAGGCGCCACGGCAATTGGCAAAGCTCGCTTCATTGAAGCCAAGAACAAATAGCTCTAAGCCTAGGAAGGGACACAGACAGCCTCAGCGCAGGATGAATTGCTGAACAGTCCTTCGCCAAAGCCACGGCGAAATCAAGAAACAAACACACGCACACACACACACAAACTGATGAAAAGGCTTTATACTGTCAAGGGATTGAGATGGTCGACGAGAAACGTTACTCTAAGTCTAGCTGCACCAGGCAATTGCACAGCTACACATGGCAGCGACTACAGCAACGGGTCGGACTAAGGTCCCGACTCATAACGCATCCGAGACCGGTTGAGAACAGGCGCATCTTTTCTTCTGGGAGCGGTTCACTTCAAGACGCCTCCAGATCGGGTGGCCAGCCACAGCCAAAGAAGCTCAATGAGCTATATGTCCCATGTAGCTCTACGACCAGCCAACAAGCTGATCAACCCCATTAAAGCCCGCTGTCTTTCCGACAGCGCCATGAACAGCATCACCGCAAATGAAACATGTAACTCGTCATGAACAGCTTTGCGCGGTTTTAGTGACTTTAGTGTCCCGTGCAGTCTCAGCCTCAGCGGCTGCTTGCGAGCTGACGTCACAGAAAGCACGATACTGCGCAAAGGTGAAAGGGCATTTCATGGATGTGCCCTGGCTTCGCAGCCTGGAAGCCAAAGCTTCGACGAAGCTCCGCTGTGGGCCCTTGGCCATTCGCCTTCCCAGCGCCCGCCCCTTTGATCGCGTGGCCTCAGGTTCCCCGGATCCTTCTGGCCTGTTCCGCGCAGCTTGGACTAGAATAGAAAGCTCCTGCACCGATCGATTCAGCAGGCCAACGGGTTCGGTCGCTAGCTCAGCATAGCGAAAAGGCTGCAGCAGGCGCATCTCCGACAGCATCTTTCGGCGCAAAGCGAAGCCCTCACTTGCCTCGTTTCGCCTTGGCCCGGACAGCGCTGATTGCCCTTCCATGTCCCTCTGAGATAGTTCGCGGGAGTCCGCTGTCCAAGGAACTGGTCCAGACCGTCCTGGCTCCCCAAAGCAAGTCGACTGCATCAGCTCCTTTTGTCCAAGAGGGCACTCGCCACTCCTCATGTGTTGCAGGAGGGCAGGGACCTGCTCGAAAATGCGGTCCGTCGTGCAGAAGCTGCACATCATGTATGAGAGACCTTCCCTGGGATCTTCGACGGGAATGTACCGAATTTGTTGTGCCAGTCCCGTCGAGTGTGACCTACTGCACTCGGCAGGCACATCTATGGTCTGCGCAGTGGCTGTCTTCATGTGAGGCTGGAGGCGTTGGTACCTTCGGCTGCCATGACCACGTGCCCCATTGCCAGTGCCAGTTCCGCCGCTTTCTGTCCTTTTCCACAAGGACCGCCTCGCCAGTTGAGTCGACGAGACAGGCACGGATTCGTCCAAAGCCCCTGGGATTGTCTCAGCCTCCGATTCTTCGTCAGCCATCACAGAACCAACGGCACCTATAGATCGTGACAAGTACACTTGCTTTTTCACATGCAAACACAACTCGAAACGCATTTTTCTGGGATATCTATTCAGTCTGTTCCAAGACGGGTGCAAAGATCATGACGAACATGTTGCGTTGATTTTATCCCCTCTCGTGCCAGAAGCGGACATGGACATCAACTTCTTCAACATATCAATCATCAACCGTGTAGTGCAGAAGTTAGGGTGCACACCGACAGTTGCAAGGACAGAAGCTCCTGCTCTGTGACATGCCGAATGCTGAAACAACGGCGCATCACAACAGCGAGGACACAAGCACGCTTGTGCCTTCGTGATGCGAAGGATGACGTCCACGACGAGGACGAGAAGAACACTCGCTCCTGTCGGACATAGCTGCTTTGCACGATTAGGAGTTTAGGTTGTACCGGGCTCCGGGTGGCTGAGGTCTGACACAACCTGGAAGCCGCAACTCGGAGTAGCATGTTCGATGCCTCGCCCGCCCAGAAGTGGCCATCTCTTGCGAACGGTTGCTGTGCGTGCTGCTGTGCCGGCCGGATAATGCTAACAATGAGTAGTCAAACAGTCTGAGCTTTAGTGGTACTCGTTGGAATGTCAACGCTTGCAGGGACCGGCAGGGAACTGCTGCTGATGGTTCCCGTTACTGCAATACCCCCAACCCCAAACCCAAACGGGGCAGAGCTCAATCCTTGACCATCCTATGTTATGATGGGACCAAGGGGCTCTCTGGCACAACCACAAGGCCCCTTTCGCAGGCAAGTGCTTCAGTGCAACAAAAGCAGCATCGCTTCTGGCTGGTTTCCGAACATGGTATCCTAGGCCCTCAGCACGTCAACATCCCTCCACGCGACACCTCATGCAGCGCGCCTGCTAAAAAAAGGCCAAGCGAGTCCGATTCATCTGGGGGAAGGATGAAACTGGCGACCGTCAGGCCTTGGCGCATAGTGTGAACGGAATGCCCCAACAGCAGCCATGGCTGCACGTGTGAGCCACGTATCTATTTGATGAAAGATTTTGTAGATAAATTGTGGAGAGAATTACCTCGAGAACACACAACCAGCAGTCGTGCCCCGACGATGGAAAAACGAACATGATCAAACGCAAGCACTTATGGTCAATTGCCCCTCATTCGGAATCCCAAGCCTCGCAGCAATAGCGTCTAAAATCCTGTGGCCCCGGCCCATGTCGATGCATATCGCAATGGTCACAATTATCTCCCAAATAGCTGACTCCTTGGCTATCGCAGCGGCGGTCTGAGGGCACCAGGACGGCGTCTCCATGCACTTACAAGAAATTGACAGTTTCATCGACGTCTGCGACTGGAGAGACAATCCCGCTGAAGGCTGTACGGAAGTTTCTATCTTGAGCGTCATGGTTACAAGTGTTTGTTCGGCACGCTGACTGCTGAAGGCGATCACGCAGAAAATCAGGTTGAACACTTTGCAAACTTTGCTGACCATGATGTCGCATAAGCGCCATTGACTTTTGGGTTTTGCCAAATGGCTCCAATAAACCGCGAAAACATCTGCTGTAGCACCGGTTCCTGATGGACTCCTCGAGTTACATACGACTCTGCTCTGCATACGAAGACGGTGCCGGCCCGTACACAGCGCACCCCCTTTCAGATCAAACTGTGAGCAAAGGCTGCTGATCAAGGATTGAGCATCATCTAGGGCACAGATCCAAACCCCTTCAAAAGCAGGACAACATGTATGGACAACACGCACCGAACAGTAGTTTCAACGTTACACTCACTCACTCACTCGCGGTTTTGAGTCCTTACAGCCATGCCCTCCAGCCTCCGGGCTACCTTTCATTTGCCGGGCCGTCCAAGGGCGATACCGTGCTTTTGCTCTCCGCCGATTTTGAGAGACGTAGCCTACGCCCCGGAACAGTGTTCTCGCACGGTCCAGTTCTTGAGGCCCTTAAACTACCGTCTATCTTCCCTGGACCTACAAATCAAAACTGAAGCCCAGCAACGAGAACCCACAGGACAGTGGCCTCTGAACCCTGACCTAAACCAAGAAACCGTTCTGAAAGCGCAGCAAAAACCAGTGCGCGAAAACTGGCAACTCATGGCCACTCTGAATGTCAAGATAAACATCCGCTTTACTGCACGTCGTACACTGGCCAAGGCTCGACAATAAGCACTGCTCGACCGCGACAATTCGTTGCCTCGGGGTTCTCGGTAATCCAGTACCTCAGACTCGAGAGCCCAATACCCCTTAATTAAGGAATATACCTTAAATTATAGGGGCCCTAAAATTCTGATTTAAGGTATATTCCTTACTTAAGAGGTATTGGGCTCTCTGGGGAACTCCACAGCGACATGCTAGTCGAGCTGTCCCAGATGATGCTGAGGGCGCCAGTTTTCATGTATTCGTTGCCCATGTTTGGCTCAAGCTCACTTCTTCCACATGATCACATGAGCGGGAGTTCCGTTTCTATTAGGTCATAGCAAGTAGAATCTGGCAGACCCTGATTGCGAATAACGCCACACTGTCATCATGCTCGGTGTTCCTCTTACTCCGTCGCTGCTCACCTTGTCAACACCTTCTGCGACCAAAACGGATGCCAAAGCAAGACGGGACTGAGATGCGCCCGTCGGTTGCGGAGGCTCTCCGCATCAATGTGTACCGCCTGCGAGTGGCATTTGCGGAGTTTAGGCAGAGGCAGTCAAGGTTCCATCTGTCACGCGTATCGGTTACCTAAGCGAACATTGAGGGTTTTGTGCCAGGAAGCTCGGTATTAACTGGAGGTGACTCTCCACAAGGTCTGCGTGCGCCCCTATGCCCTACGCTTGAATCACCTGAAGCTCGAAACCCCACAAGCTGAAAGCTAGATTCCACAAGAAGATCCTACAGCTGGATGTGAAAGCAGCAGCTGGCCTCGATAACGGAGAAGTGTGTCGGCTTCCTTGGGAGGACTCCGTGCTGACGAAAACGAGAAACGCATACCATCGCCAGCAGCAGCAGCAGCAGCAGCAGTAGCAGTAGCAACAGCAGCAGCAGCAGGAGGAAGAGGCGGAGGAGGAGGAGTAGCTGTCGCGGCGGATGTGGTCGCAGTAGAATTGGCAGTTAAGGCAGCAAGGATGCTACGAAGAACGGCACGACCCAGCATCGGAACAGCCAACCCATTAAACGTGAGCAACAACAACATGCCTCGAGCATCTCAGACGGATATCAAAGCAAGAAATGCCTGCACCAAAACTCTGATTGGGAACCCTTGATGCTTGAATTTACCTCCAGAGGTGGCAACTTCCCAAGACACAACCAGTCCCCAATCTCAAAACCTCGAACCACAATTCCAACAGACACAAGCGTGAGCCTCGAAACCTCACGCCGTAAAGCCCATGAACCGAGAACCTGAACCCTGAGCGCTCAATACCCAGTGCACGCCTGGTGATCTTCCGGCTAATGCTGCCAGCCTGAAGTCATTCAGAGACACAGGCTGGAGCAGCATGGTGTTTCTCTGGGGTTGTAGGCTTGTAGGCAGCAGGGAGATCGAATACATGGCTCATATTACATCAGGTCACGGGTAATTAGTCCTGCAAGCTTATGTAAGACGATCACAGAGAGGTGTCAGTCCGACACATCTCGGTTGTCCCCCCTTCGCCCCAAACGCTGTAAGTCCCACTTCAAGACATCCCGTTTAGTAAAGCCTGCCTGCAGTCCGGATTTTCTGCCGATTCTGTGCCGAGCTGCTGATGACTCGCTGAAACTCTTGGTCGAGGGGATCCGGGTCGGGGCAGCCATGGCATCTTGCAAAGTCTGCACCCGGAACCCTAAACCCTATGCCCGCCACCCCAGTCCGTGCACTTGCGCATTCGCCCGAAACCAAACCTCGTGGTCGAGGGGTGCGGAGTCCGTTGTGCATCTCAAGTAGTCTCATAGCCTTGATCCGTTTTACAATGTTTGCTTGCAATCCTTGCCCGTTTTTCATCTTGAACTGATGAGGGCTGTTGCCCCAACAGGACACTCCAGGAGATGCGGGCAACGCACAAACTCTTGAGGGACCATACGCGCGGACACTCCCACGTCTTTCACAGTGTTACCTCGTCTGTGGGCATCTGCATGACCTACTCGAAACTTTGAGCCCCAGCGATGTGCGGAAGAGCAACCATTGTTGAAAGTCCCGATTGAACAAAAACGCGATCTGCTTCCTAACTCGACTCATGGTTCGCTGATGCAACGCACTCACTCAGCCCTGTTCTTGGCAAGTGCACGTAGGAATTGACGAAGTCCAGCTGACAAAACCATCGTGACTGTCGACCAAGCATCACTAATTCTGCTGACCTGCTTATCTTCTATTTCGCCTCACCTGTGCTTGCACCCGTGCCGTACTCTTCAGATGGCTGTGAAACAGCCTTTCCCGCACTCGACACTTTGTCCCGACAGCCTTCGAGCCGCCTGTGGCGACCTCTAGAAGAGGAAACTCAACAGGGCCAGTGCAGACACAACGAAGCTGGCAAAGCTGCAGCAGGTGCCACTCTTCAGATCCAGGACGTCGTCTTCAGTGGTCGGATACACCACGAGATCTTGCGGATATCCGCTGTTGGTGGAATTTCCCACCTTGCCTCGGCCTGCAGGCACACCGCAAACGACTCCAGATAGACGGAAGTCCGTACTGCGCGGCGGAAAAAAGCGACTCCCAAAGGCTGGCATTGATTTTGAAGGATGCATTGATTATCTGAACCCTGGCCGCTACAACACTGAACCCTCTTTTTCGGCCACTGAGTCGCCTGTCCGAAACCTCGACAAAAGCCCCCAGAAAAAGCACCGCGAGCCTGTGCGGAGGACGAGGTAGCTTTCCCCCCGTGCCGCTGCAAAGCGCGCGCGGATTTTGGAGTCTGCGCTGCCGTCGCTCAGGATGATCTGGTAGCTGCCCTGTAGGGGGGGTTTTTAAGCAGCTCAACCTTGCTCATATTCCGCTTGTGTCCTGGGGCACGCCAAAAGCCGTACCGAACGGAAGGATGGTGCCTTCCCAGTGGCCTCGGCTGCACTCTAGTCACTCTAGTTGTTCAGGGTTTCGGCGCTCACACTGGCTATAGGGTTTGATGATCTGACCCCCAAGTCCTCCGACAGTCATACCTGCAAAAACAACACAGTCTTTTCTTGACCATCTGCTTTCCTCACCCCTCGTACTCCGACCTGCAGAATTCTAAATATGGAAACATGTTTTCTTCCATTCCTACGAATTAATAGACCAATATACATGTTACAACGATTGCTTCTTGCTGTTGTTTTTGCCACTAGTCTAACCCCCTACAGCCCACTCCCGCCTGTGGAGTTTGCCAAGAGCAGGGCTGCCTTAGCGTCGCCGGCATAGGTGTCTAGCACCGCCACCTCCCAGCAATACCACGTGTTTTACACTGGGTTTCTGCAAAGGCTTTCTTAAGACCTTTTTCAGGATTCTTTTCGGTTTTTCTTATGTAGGCCTTAAGTGCTGTGTTGTTTAATGTTTATTTTGCTGGGACCAAAAAAACAAGCACGATCAAGCCCTGTGCACGGCCGATCCATGACGCATGTGCTGCAGCAGCACACATGTCTGATGTAACCTTGTGGAAGGGGGGACGCAAGACCCAAAACCCTTTACGCTAAACCGGAACCCTTTTTGCAGGAACTCCGAAAGACCTCGCAGTTCGACGTGTGCTGCGTGTTCCCAAGTGTGCGAAGGGCCAGATTTGCGGCGCAGCTCACCAGACGACTCTACATGCAAAATCTCTCTTCCGATCTTCTGCGCCAAACATCCCAAACATTCCTAAACCTCGGGCAAACTCGGACAATGCAGACCAGGTCGGTACGGTTTGCAGGACAATCATTTTCGCCGCAGTAGGTCGAGCAGTCTAGCACAGCATGCAGTCAGCGGTTCCTGGTCTCGGGCTGCAGGTTTAGGGTAAATCGAACCCGCTTTCACCTATAAAAACCTAAACTGCCGGATCTTGGCGTGGCATCTGGAAGGCTGGGTAGGCCCTTCGGCCCTTCAGGTCAACCGTGCAAACGGCAGCGCCACGGAAACTCTCGTAATGGCAGTTATCTTACAAACCAAAGCAGTAGACGATAGAAAAGGCTACTCTAAATCGTGAACCATACTGCACAAACCAGTAGAATTACTAGAAACCCGAAAACGGACAAAAAGCTGCCTGGGCATCCTTCGATGCGGCGAACATGTGCGACTGGAACGACACCGGGTCCAGCTCGGAGTTTGAGCGGTGGATCACCACGTACATGACGGCATCATACCTCTCAATTGAGATCATGGAAAACCTTCGTTTAGGGGTTTAATTAAGGTTCACCACTTAGCGGTTATGAGTTATAAGGTATAGGGTAAAGGCAGGACTCTTGGAACTCCTCATTGAACAGCACACACCAGCGGTGACATTTCGGGACCCCATCTGCGGCCGTTAAGGAACTCGACCGCCGAAAGTGTTGAACTCTGCAGGTTCTGAGGGACAGCAAGCAAAGTCCCAACAGTGCGAAAATTGTAATCGGTCTTGGGATCGAAATCTCGGCCAATGCAGACCTTCATTCACATCCTGTCTGTCTGCCATCTTTCCTGGTCCTCCAATGACTAACTGTTCCATGACGTCGCCGACCCAGAAACTCTAGCCGAGGGCGGGATCCGAAGCACATTCATTGTCGCCCGACAGCCTTCGTCACCACCGTAACCCTGACTGGGCCCTAACCCTCCACGAAACCCCTGAATGACAGAGGAAAGCCAGCCTAGGCAGGGAGTCGATGGCGAAGGTGGCGATTGGCAGCTTCTCTGTTCGGAAATCCTCAATTTTTCTTAAGGCTTTTTGGGCGCTTTGAGGGCTTGGGTTCTTAGGCCGAAACCCTCGGGCTCAGGGCTTCTGGGGTTTAAAGCCTCGGGCCTCGGGCTGATAGTAACAAGGTTTACGGCTTCGGGCATCTTGGATTGTACCAAGGCTTGTAAATGTAAGGCTGTACGGCTTAGGGAATTATAAGGCTTATCGGTAAGGCGGTTGCACTCTCAAGAGGAGCAAAACCTGGGATGAAGAGGGGTCGAATGAAGACTTCCTTGATGCTTTAACGGACTTTAATGCTCTTATTGGTTCTTTTCACGATGTCGTTGTCGGCTACAACGCCGGTTGCAGAGTTCTCCAGGGGGAGGCTTCAAGAAGCTGACAATCAATTAATTTACGGTTTTTTTTTTTGGGGGGGGGGGGCAGCTCTACGGATCCGGATCGCGTGGAAGGGGATCATCGACTGTGCCATCAGCAAAAAGATTCCAGCGATTTGAACGATTCGGGTTGCCAAGACGTCTACTACGAAACGGGCTTCGCATGATGCGGCTGTTGAAAGGAGGCGCATAGCGTAGTGAACCCGTCGTTATGGAGATCAACTGCAGGCCGGGCTCAAGACGGTCTCCTCGCGCAAGAGGTTTCAGGAGGTTCAGCTGCTGGCACTCCTCGCCCCGA
>CAJNJA010054175.1:13228-24858 GCA_905231915.1 Symbiodinium necroappetens | reverse complement strand
AAACCATCCTAAACCCTAAACCCCTGAACCCTAAACCCCTAACACCCTAAACCCCTAAACCCCTAAACTCTAAACCCCTAAACCCTAAACCTAAACCCTAACCCCCTAAACCCCTGAACCCTAAACCCCTAAGACCCTAAACCCTAAAACCGACAAGGAATGCCCTGGATTGCGTGAAGACCATCCTAGAGTCCTCTGAGGCTCCCCATTGGTGCTTCCCCATGGTGCCTTCAGTTTAGGGTTTAGGGTTTAGGGCTTATATCTTACCTTAACCCCAAAGAACCTACCTTTTTACGGCTCCTTACTATGATGTCCTTGTATAGGTCCTTAAAAGGTAGGTTCGTTGGGGTCTAGGTAGGGCTTAGGGTTTACGGAACGATTCCTCCTCCAGTTTCTTCTTCCCGCTGGCATGGTGCCCTGCAAGAATAAGACAGCGGTAATCCGGTAAAGTTGTCGTTTGTAATGCGGTAACAGTTGGTGCAGGGGGGGACTTTAATGCTAGTTGCTGCTAGTTATGGCTGTCATGAAATCGAGATGTTGGTTCAATGCTGGTCCCTGTCAACATCCGAGTTTGCAATTTCGATTGCTTAACGCCATGACGACGACTTCGCTATCATTATTCAATCGCGGCGACGACGACACCGACGACGACGACGACGACGACGACGACGACGACTACTGCTGCGACTGCTACGGCTACTACGACTACTACGACTAACAAGTACTGCTACCCCTGCTACGCCTACTTCTCCTTCTCCTGCTCCTGTTGCTGCTGCTGCTGCTGCTGCTGCTGCTGCTGCTGCTGCTAGCTTAACGCCATGGTGAAACCTGTCCAATTGTCCCAGCATTTAGATTGCTGCAAGGACTACTGGGAGCTGAAAAACATGACACACCTCCTCCTCGACTTGGACACAGTGGACCACGTCTTTGACAAGGAGACATGCTAAGATCGGTGCTTTGCATCAAAGCACCTTCGAGATAAGTTCCCCAAGTCTTTGAGATTCGGAGCCAGTCGCTTGAATTCAAACTCCTGAGAGGCTTTATAAGTTGGGAATAGAGGGGCTTAGATATTTACCAATACTATTTTTCTAGGGTTCTTTATTTAGATTGTAGTATAATGCGCCCCAAAGCCTATTCTAATTATAAAGGCCTCTATATCAATTAGCCGATGGCCTGTCAGATGATGCAGAGGTAGCGTACGGGTACCGGCGGCCGATTGTGAGTTTATCTCTTTACGGTCGAACGAGTCTTGCAGTCACTCAAAGGTCCAGTCCCACTGGCTCTCTACGATTAATCGGATACTGATTACAGTCGCACTGGTTAAAGGGTATATTAGCAGTTGGAACTAGGTGTCCGATCACAACACCCTAAAACCCTAAACCTTAAACACTGAAAGCCGTGTAGATTCAGGATTGTCGAACTTGGGCTAAACTGCGGGAACTCTTTGCGTTTCGGGCCTCGGCGTGAGGGGTCCAAGCTCAGCGATCTTGATGCAAAGCTGGTGGATCAAGTTTACTTTAACCCCAAAAAACCTACATTCTTAAGGATGTTCATATCAAGGAACCCGAACAAGGTAGGTTCTTTAGGGTCCAGGTAGGGCCATGCCACAAACTCTAAACTCCAAGCCTTACTTCGGGTCAGAGGAGCGGGTAGTTCTGGCTTGCAAAAGGGTTCGAAGGGGCCAGAGGGCTTGGGTTAGTGCGCAGGGCTCAGCGTTTCAGAATCGCGGTGACGCCTGCAGCCTCCTAACGCCTACACCCCTCGCCCGCAAAATCCTAAAGCCTGGAACCCCATGCACCCTAGACCATGAACCATGAACCCTACAAGCCTTAAAAAGCCCTAAGCGCTACTTGCCTAAACCCCGAACCTTTCTGCAAACCAAAAAAGCAAGCCGGAGACCTCGACACGTTAAGAGTCAAACCCTGAACCCGAATTTCGGGCTCGGAATCATTAGCAAGCTTAATCCCTCGTAGTCTTTGTTAGAACTAGAGTATGCCATGCCCCAAAGCACTACGTATTCTGATTGATAAGATATTCCCTTATCCGTAAACGCCTAAATCCTAAACTTTTAAAACCTTAAACCCCTCATCCCTTAACCCTCAAAGCCCCGAAACCCTCTAACCCCAGCAGGAGTCCCGGGACAACGACTTCATCCATGCGGGCGTGGCCTTTGCCAAGAAGCTGCCGGGGGCCTACGAGAGCCACCTCACGTTTTGGGTTTTTTGGGGGGGTTTAGGGTTTAGGGTTTAGGTTTTTGGGGGTTTTATATCTGCGCTACATGTTTAGCATGCTCGTTGTCTTCACCGTTGGCATGGCATTCTTGATCTCTTGTCGTTCTCTGTGCTGGCAGCGAGTTGTACTGCTGAGGCTGCTGCTCCTGCATAGTTGGGTTCTGAAACACTAAACCCTGAACCCTAGGCTTTTAAGAATCGGTTTGAAGCCCTCTTCTCATCCTAGCTGTTCAGCCTAAACCGAAGAACCTAAAACCGTACAAGAAGACACAAAGCAAAGTAAAGACTTAACCCCAACCCCCTTCAAAAGCAGCCAAGAGAATAACAAGCACGGTAAACGCTAGAAAGCGCAGAACTCTTCACCCTAAACTAAACCCTGATACTGCCAACTCCCGAGGATGGCTCACCCGGACTGCATGAAGGATTTCGATGCAAAGTCTGAGCTGGAGTGTCGATGTGCAGCTTGTGTGCGAATCAGGTCAAGGATTTCGGCTTCAGGGTGTAGGGTTGAGGGTGAAGGGTTCGGATATTGGGTTCAGGCCAATCGGATCTTCACTTCTGGGTTTAGGGTTTCCTTGTTTCGATAATGCTAATACAGTGGCTGCCATATTTGGGTTTTACCTTAAGGGAGCTATACGGTCAGGGTTTAAGGCGTGAGGTTTATTCGCGTCATCTGGTTCTGAACCCAGGCTCTGCGTAGGTGATATCTGAAGACGCATCCGACACTGCACTAGATTTGGATGCTTTTGTGGTGGGAGCGAAGGGCATCCTGGGCGTAAGTATGGGACGACCTTAGGTCACGAAACTCGACGCCAAGACCACTCTAGTTCTTGCAACGCCCACCCAGCACATATCACACATAGCATCATGCTTCCTATGCCCAGAGGGCACTGAGCTGCATTTCTCAGCCCTAAAGCCCCACTTCGGATCCTTTCGCTTTTGGGGGTCTATGCTCAACTCAAAAATACATGCCGCTGTTACATGCCCTAAGCCCCAACCGTCCCTCACCCTACACCCCCTAACCCTAAACCCCTAGACCTGGTGCAAAAGCCCTGAAGCTTGGATCTCCGAGTAGAATCCTGCGGCACTCGACGTAGACCGAAAAGCCGTAAAGATGCTACAGGTTTAGGGTTTAGGGTTTAATCCTAAACCCACGCGAAGGCTAACTTTATCCTACAAGCCGGTAACATAAGCGAGAAAGTTTCTACCCTACAAGGTAGGGTAGGGTTTGGGGCTTTGGGGCCCCTACATTTCCATCTAGCAAAACGGCCTCAGTGCCTGCGTTTTGGGTCTTAGTGCTCGGGGACTGTCGAAGAGTCAAAGGGTACATCGGATGATTCGGGCCGGCGCTCAAGAGCTACCTGGACCCGAAATAGCCTACACTTTTCAGGACATGAATAAGGAAATCATAATAAGGAGCCTGAAAAAGCAAGGTTTCATAGGATCCAGGTAGATCTTGAGGCTTTAGGAGATCGGAGACTTGAGCATGGTTCTGAACTAATGTAGGAACCTGAGTAAGAAACCCTGGCCCTATAACCCCTGTATAGTAGGGCTCATATGAACCACCCTAATAAATGCCCAAAATCCCTATATTACTGAGACTAAGGATTACTGAGACTAAGGCTTATACTGCTTTCCTGATGGAGATACTGCAGCACGCAGCCTTCCAAGCTTGAGGTTCCTTCAGCCTTTAAGTTGTTCCCCCTAAACCCCTAAACCCTCAAACCCAAAGCCATAAACCCTAACCCCTAAACCCTAAACCCCAAGCCATAAACCCTGAACCCTAAACCCGAAGCCATAAACCCGAAACTCAAGGCTTAGGCGGCCCACCTCCGCGGGTGGGCGGCACTTAAGGCTTAAGCCCTTGGACCTCGATGGCGCAGAGGGACCAACCCCCCAAGGGGGTCTGGGGGCCTAAACCCAAAAGGAATAGGTTTGGGTGGCTTGGCCGCCTTAGACGGCGTTGGGTGGGGAAGAAGAAAGGAAGAAGCTCTCTATAGACAGGCTTTCGCAGCTCGTCGCCATAGTACGATGCACTGGACACAACCTTGTCGCAAGACAGTGTCACTTAAGCGCTAAACCCTACACCCCTAAACCCCTCAACCCCTAAATACCCCAAACCCTCAACCCCTAAATACCCCAAACCCTAAACCCCTAAACCCTGAACCCGAAGCCACCGAAACCCTTAAACCCCTAAACCCCCAAATACCCTAAACCCTTAAACCCTAAACCCCTACACCCTAAACCCGAAGCCAGAGAGAACTAGAAATCGCGAGATCCCGGAGCCGTGCAGCTCCGAAGCTCAGAGCCCAGGTGCCCCTCTACGGCAAGGTGTCAACGCTGAAGCTGAAGAATGCGGGTCGCATCGATGAGGCTCTGGGCCAGCGCTTCTGAACTTAGTAGAAGTTATAAGGTTTTAGGGTTTAGGGTGACTTAGTGCTTTGAGGGTTCACCGGCATTCTCTTGATGCTAACACCTACTCACCGGTGATCGGCAGATCCAGCAATGTGTCATGCACGGAGTAGCCATGAATCGGAAGTGGGTGCTGAGAGGCTGTTTTGAACTACGGAACCGCAGGCTCAGCAGCTCTTCAAGGAGATCAGCCAGATGTCCTGGGAAGGCATGCCGCAATGAGTCCGGGTTGGAGGATTGAGATTTGCACCCATTGTTTTTTTTCCGTGAGCCTACGAACCCTGAATCCTACCGTTACGCAAGGGTTCAGGCTACACGCCCGTTTATCCTCGCTTGGAGACTGGCTACCTACCCACAGCTTCTGACACTGCAAGCCAAGACCCTCACGATACAATATCCCCTTCAAGCCTTGTATAGTCCGTATTATCGCAGTGCGATCATATCAGGACCATGTACATGGGATTTCTACATTGGTCTGAATGGGTTGTCATGGCGATTTAATAGTTTTTTTTCAGTTTGTCGATGTGTATACATATATATACATGTGTATATATATATATAGAGTCATAACCATACTACGCCTTACACCAGACTAAGGATCCCTGCATAGTATATTACTTGGTTACGCAGGAAGGGCTTTCCGAGGCGTCGTCTTCGACAGACTGTTGACATCTGCTTGAAAGCCGATCTTCAGCTCTCCACTTCATTTCCAAGCCTAGACTAGTCTAAACCTTACATTCGGCAAGGGTTTACACATGCTTATACAGTTTAGGCACAGACCCAGAAAATCCTTGCATACCCTTGCAGCTCAAGCTCTGTGCACCCCGACGCCGCTCAAACCCTACCCCGAACCAACACCGCTCAAACCCTAAACCCGAAACCCCACAGCCACTGACAGGAAAGACCCGGAAATATGCTCCCGGCGAAGCTGTACCCTGGGACGTTCTGCTGGCGATGTTTACGGAAGGTGTTGGGGTTTACAGCCTAGGGGTTCAGGGTGTGGGGTCAACGGTGTTATGTTTGGGGAAAATGTTGGGACTTATTGTAGCTTGCATGGGGTCCAGACATAGGCCGGGATTGTTGGACTGGGCAGTCAGTGTGCGTTGTGCATGAAGCATACAAATTTTATGTACGAATGCAGACGAGCGCGGCTCTCGTATTCAGCCCCGAACCCTGATGCGAGAAGCACTGTACGAATTCGAGCTCGAGTTTCTTTGCATGCTACGCTCGAACATTCTACGCCCGACGATGCAAGCAGAGGGGCGATTCTGATTGCACCTCAACATGCAGTGCAGTCTTGAAGACTCTCTGCAACATGCTAAACGACCCTGCGTGACCTTCGAGAACGCCACCCATCCCCCCGGAAGAAAGCTGATCAACAACACGGAGCCGCATCTGCATGTGCCCCCTACACCTTAAGCCCTAAAGCCCTAAACCCTAAAGCCCAAAACCCTAAACCCTAAAGCCTAGAAACCCTACACCCTAAAGCCCTAAAAACCCTAAACCCTAAAGCCGAAAACCCTAAAGCCCTCTGGAGTGCTAAACCTAGCCCCTTGCCCTGCGTTCCAACCGCCAGCTCGGCCATTCTGGAGTAAAGCTCCTGAAATGGAGCCCTGATGTACTAGTATTTAGGGTTTAGGGTTTAGGGTACTATAGCAGCCTTAATAGTTAGAATAGGGTGTTGGGGTCTATTATAATATAAGCACACATTAACAACTCGGTTTAGGAGTTTAGGGGCTAGGACCACTTAAGCATATAGTGGGTTAAGCTTCGCTAGCCTTATAGTGCTCAGAACCCAGTAAGCCACCATGTAGGTAGCTTTGTTCTTCGGAGAACGCATTCCTTCATTCGCGAAGCCCTTCGGAGAACGCAATGCTTCATTCGTGAATAACTTTAGATGATATTTATGCATATATATATATATATATCGAGAGAGAGAGAGAGAGAGAGATAGATCGGATCACAAGAAGATGCCGGTGTTGATTCGTTGGAGGGCCGATTAAGATTTATTACTGTACTATTACTATGATGATGGTGATGATGATGATAATGATTATGATTACTATCACTACTACTACTACTACTACTACATGATTATTGTTATTGCTGCTGTTACTATAGGAACAATCGCATAGGCAGAACCTATGGAGAAGCTGCACTCGCAGCTCCATAGCACTGGTCAAAGCGGAGGCTATAACGGGATGGAAGACCAAAATGAAAGCATCCGAGGAGTTTTCCAGTAAGTTTGATATGAACGAGCTTAGACACGTACGAAGCCTGAACATGTCGCTACAGAAGATCTTTGCGGGGTTGTCAGCATGGACTGTCACACCGATAGGTACAAGCAACCGGGCTTTGCAACGCTAGCTAGCTTGTGCGTCTAAACCGTCTAAACCTAACCCTAAACCTCAAGCCCTGAACTAGGCTTTCCATTAGACGCTGCTGTTGTTGCCCGGGTAGAGTACGGAAGCTTCATGGGTTAGTCTCCAGACTAGGTTTTGCACTGAGAGTGAGGAGGGACCCGACAAGGACGATTTGAGGATTTAGGGTTTAGGCGGGATGATTTGAGTTGGGACGAGGCCTAGATGCTTAGATGCAGATTGTGATTCATCTTGGATACAAAGACCGTTTGACTTTGGTCCATTATTTTGGGTATAAACTCGGCCTGGGTTTCAAAACCACTTGCTCGTTCCAGTCTATTACAGCAGTACAGAAATTCTGGGGCCGGAATACTACATAGCTCAAGTATGTATATGTATTTTGTATATATATATATATGCATGCATGCGCATACATATATATATATGTGTGTGTGTGTATATGCATATTTTATACACGTGTACTCGTTTCATGATGTCTTCGCACATGGGGACAGGTCTTGGGTAGGAAGTAGCCATGCTGGCCAGGACTTCCAACACACTCCGCAGATTTGGGCCTGATGCCCGTACTGTGGGGGCATGTCATGGACTACTGCTGCTCAGGTTTCTCTCAGGGCCTATGAAGTCCGAAACCTTTATCCCCAATAAAAAAACCCTAAACCCTAAACCCCTTAAAGCCTTAAAGGTCAGGGGTTTGGTAGTGTAGGGTTGCGGATCCAGGCTCTATACGGCTTTGAGTTTGAGGCACTTTAGGATCTGTTCTTAGATGCTTGGGATACCCTATACACCCTAAACCCCTTACATCCCAAACCCCAACCCCAACTCGCAAACCCTAAATCCTTGAACTCTAAACAGTAACAGCCTAAGACCCTAAACTTCTAAACCCTAAACCCTAAGCCTAGGGAAAGGGGGCCGAACACGATTTGGCCTACGTTTACAACTTATGACTACCATAGTTACATGTTATTGCTAGTACTATGACTGCTGGTATTGCGCTTATGATATCCATATCACAACTGTTGCAGCTGTTACTGTGCTGCGACTATTTCTGTTGCTACAACAACCACTACAACTACTACCACCACTACGACGACTACTACTATTACTATTCCGCAAAGAGACACTACCAACAGCTGGAAGGATTGCGAAGCCGCCTTGAGGCGTGTCGAAGCTGGCGGTGCAGCGTGCAAGGGGCGTCGCTGTCGGCAAAGGTTTCGAATGCCAGCGCGGTTCAGGTACCCGTCCTTGTGCAGAACCCGTACATGGTCGCGATTGGCATGGAGTTGAGTGAAACCCGCCTCCGACAAGTTCGACAGCTGACAAGCTGGTCAGCAGAATGGCGGGGTTTAGGGTACTGTAGGGGCCTAAATCATTACCAATACTATTTCGAACTGGTGCCCCACAGCCCTATTCTAATTAAGGCGCCTTTAGGGTACTGGTTGATAGTTGGGGGTAAGGCGTGTTGGGCGGTCTGTTGCAGAAGGTCGGACGGGACTGGGGAATGAAACTTCCTTGCTACAGGAGCCCTTAATACTGATATTAATTGACTATTTTTGTTACTACTATATTGTGATATTAATATTAATATTACTAGTGTTGCTACTATTCTTAATACGACTATTCATATTAATATTAATATTATTACTGCTATTCTTAATTCGACTATTCATATTACTATTAATATATGAGTAATACGGGATCATCACCAGTGTTCGTCCTGAGTCCTTGGAGCTGCTGATGCTACTTTCCGAGCTGTCGCCGTTCTCGTCCCCGTGTATGCTAGTGATTGGTGCTATACTGGTTTAGGGTTTAGGCTTTAGGGGTTTAGGGGTTTAGGGTGTATCTTTGTATTTTCTCGTAGTATCACTGATACACCAATATGAAATCACTGTCGCATCGCTACTGTTGTTTTGAGCAGGCAGGGCGTCCGGAGAGCCCCCAGAAAATGTGCGGAGCAAGATCAAGATACACTTACCATGAGCGTGTTGGCTGCATATCATGGCTGTCCTACATGTATCCAAGACGGAACGGAACAGGATGACACATGTACTAGCAAGTGCAACACTAGAGGAGTACGGCTAAGGCTAAGGAGAGTGCAGAATAATGAAAGCTAATGACAGTGTCCACTGAAGAAAGCGAAAAGATTACACGAAAGCAAACAGCAGCCGTTTGAGAGGGTGTTGCCTTGAGAGGGTATTGCCGCCATGAGCAGCGACGACAAGAAGCGCAAAGCGGAAGGCACGGTCAAAAGCTTCGGGCCTAAGGTACAGGGGTTGTAGGGTTTTAACGTTCTGGGGTTAGAGTACGGGGGTTCATGGGGTGCTCGGGTATAGGGTTCTTTTAGTTAGTTTGTCGCCTCCCGGGTTGCTGAGCACTTTGGATGAAGATGTGATTAGGGTTTCGGGGTTTGGGGTTTGGGGTTTCGGTATTCGGCTGATTTTCCTGTTCCCACGAAGCTGCACGGTTGAGACTCAGAAGTGGTGGCGTATCGGGAAGCCCTAGGCCTGGTCTTCGGGTCGGGTGTCTTGGGTCCGAGAGTTCAATCAACCAAATACTTCTTGCTATGTGCTTACGACTGCCAGAGTCATCATGATTAACTCGTGTGATGAATGGTGAGTCATAAGGGTTACGAATTGTGGTCCGAGGTTGAACCCCAAAACCCTGAACCCTAACTCTGAATCCTACCAATGCCTGCACCCTCCCAGCATCCCCCGACCCAATAAAAAGCCAGCAAGGCGACGAGGAGGAGCCTCCCAAGAAGGAAGCAAAGCTTGCGGACAAGGACTTAATATCGGGGCCTTAGCAATTACCTACATTATTTTTTTGGGGGGCTCCTTATTATAATCATAGTTTCAGGGGCCCCCAAAAAGCCTATTCTACTCAGTAAGGCCCCTCCATTCTGAGTCCTCAAAAGCTGCACTGCACTCCAGAGGGACTCAGGCTGGTCCAGAGTACAACGATAGGATTTCAGGCTTTGGGTTGCGAGGTTTTGGATCGAAGGCTTTCAAGTCTCATCCGGAGTCGATGGAGATGTTCAGAAGTGGTATACATAATCCGGTACAGCTTTTTAAATCGGAAGGTTGACCTTGGTAGCTATATCTATGTGAGGAAAATGTGTGTGTGAGAGAGAGAGAGAGAGAGAGAGAGAGAGAGAGAGAGAGAGCGAGAGTGCGTGCGCACGCACCTTGAATTGTCCATATCTAGCGGTTACATGAAAATGTGATGGATGATTGGAAGAGGTTTCTTTAATTATCTTTCTTCTACATCCCAGGATATTCCAGGTGATTATTCGGTTGGTTGAGCTGCTGCACAGTGTATTGTGATCTAGGTGGTTTGTCCATGAAAACCGAGGACAATTCAGGGATGTCTAATTATGCGGTCAGCTGCTTGCTTTTTGTATCCTTGCAGCAGGTATGATTTGAACCTCTAAATGATAAGAACCCTAAGCCCTAAACCCTAAACCCTAAATTAAATGATTAGGCTTGCGGGGTATATTGCATCCTGAACCCTAAGCAGTATATTACACCGCAAAGCTTCAGCCTTGTCATTCTGTAGGCGTTTGGGAGGGAGGTTCGAAGCGGGATTGATTGTGATTGTAGGAAAGCCGCACGGATAAGATGAGCCAATCTTCAGATCATGCCTAGCCCAAAGTTTAGGGTTTAGGGTAGTTTCTAATCCAAATCTCCCATCGAAGCTATCATCGCAAAGATCGAGCTGTGAACAACGACTCTTCAGGATCAGGACTTTCGTGGAGATCTTAGTTAGATACATGTAGACTAGACTGTGGGATTTTAACTAACACCTTGCGAGACTTCTCTTACGAAGAACCCCACTTGCTAAGTCCCTTGATCCGCTAAGTAGAGACCAAGAGCGACTGTGGGCTGCATGGCAGAGTGGGGCTTGATGTTATCTTTCACGATTTTGCCAGGTTTCATACGGGACAAATGAAGGTTTTACCACGTGGGAACGGGTTGTGGATGGGTCATGCATGGCTTTGAGACCTGACGTGGCCACCCATCCTCAACAGAGCTACCGATGTGGCTCCCTTCCACAGTGCGAGCCTGACCTGGTCCCGCATTATTTCAGGAGTTGCTTGAATTAACACGGCCTATGTGTCAGGACTCGACTCATGCATGCATTCATGTCCCGGAACTGGAACCTTGTTGACCTTGCAGCATTCCAGTGCTCAAAAATCATCCTGTTGTGCTGCTCTGCTGCGCTTCGCGCATCTCGGCTTGGGATGTCAAAGCTAATCGCGACTACGAGCCCTAATCTTAGGGTTTAGGGTTTAGGGTTTAGGGTTTGAGCCCTAATCCCTGAACCTTATTCACCATTCTGTTGTGCCTCTCTTCATCGGGCAGCCCATCACAGCAGCTTGTGGACATGCGGGTAGTTCTCTAAATTAGGGTTCCCCTTTTTTGGGAAAGCGAGATGGAGGCGGCTTAGCCTCTAAAAAGCACGGAGAGGATCCCAAAAGGGACCCTAATTTAGAGAACTGGCCGTGTAGAGCATGCTGGCAAAGCTGAAAGTGCTGCAGTGTTTGATCTCCTGATACCCTCCTCATGAGGGCCCTAGTAATAGAATTCCTGCAGTACCTTAAGGACCCTAA
>CAJNJA010054164.1:5005-20130 GCA_905231915.1 Symbiodinium necroappetens | reverse complement strand
AGGGACCCTAGTTTGAAGAACTACCCGAAGGAACTCCTGACCTTAAGACTCCCCAAAGCCCCAACCACAAGAAACACTGAACGCCCCACACCCCACCCCCCCCCCCCCACACCCTAAACCNNAACCCCAAAACCCAAAACCCTAATTTCAACAAACCGAAGATCTCTGAAAGCCTCAGATCCAGCTCAAGGGCTCCGAGGGTTCGATGGAAGGTAGCTGGGATTTTGTCCCAAAGAAGAGTCCCAACAGAAGGGATCCTTAATCCCGCCGACCTTCATCCCACCCTTGCTACCATCGAGGAACCCTCCATAAAGCCAGAAAAATGAAAAAATCACCCTAACCAAACACAAGCTTTTTATATGGCGATTATTCCTGTTACGGCTACCACTACGATCACTTTCAATCCCGCGTCTTTCTGTGTCGTCTCCGAGGCGCCAAGGCTCGCTGCAGAGCTTCTCGATCTTCGGCCTCTTCAGGCTCCGTGGGTTTTTAGGGCTTTAGGACTGGAGTTTAGGNNTTTAGGGGTTTTAGGGTTTCAGGGTGTTTAGGGTGTTTCGGGTTTTCAGGGGTTTTTGGGGCTTTTAGGGTTTTTAGGGTTCAGGTTCCAGGGTTTCGGGGTTTAGGGTCTTGGGTTTAGTGCTCCTCCTTTAAGGGATGCATAGGGCTCTAGGGTTTAGGGTACTTACAACCTTATGCTTGAAAATAAGCCCCATGACCCTCCGAGCATAACTCCTCGTGCGAAGTTGCAATGCATGTTTTAGGGTAGACCTAAACGAGGATTCCGTTGCTTTCAAAAGCTACGTACTCTTCAGATTACTAAACCCTATCATCTATGACTGCCCAAGTCATGCCGCAGCATAATCCGTGTTTCCGAAATGCAGAACCGCTTTTCATGTCTTGCGGTGCCAGTTATACTATACTTTGTCAGGGTCTGCGAACTGGGTCCCGAAAGACTGCCGGCTTCAGCTTCTGCCCTTGTCCCCGACCCCCGAAATTCTGACTCTGCCTCGGCGGCAGGCGCATTTCCACAGGTCCTGGGATTTAACGCTCAGGATGCACCGGAACAAGCAGCCTACCTTGTAAGCCCAAAGGAGTCCAAATTATAGAATCCAAGTATACAGTGAAACTGGAACGGACTCCTAAACCCTAAAGTCCAAACCCTTATAAGGGAGGCACTGCAATACCAAGCCCAGCCCGAAACCGTCTGAAGCCCCCGCCCCCTACCCACCCCTTTTCACAAGACTCTTTCGTGGAGCTACAGGGTTCATAATTACCTAAGCTTTTTTTGAAGCCCGGATGACAGTACTTTGACCCGAGAGCCCAGGCGCAAACCCAAACGCCGTCAACCTCAGAGGTTGCGTAACAGCCAGCTAGTGAAAGTAGGCCCTATAATGTGGGAAAAGGTGCGGGCTTTCTGGGACTTAAAGGCTAAGTCGCTTCCAGGCTTCTAGGTTCTAGGCTTGGTCTGATACACAGTAAACACAACTAGCCCGCAACGGTCATTCCGAAGACAGTGGTACTGGTAACAACACCAAAGCCAACTCGACGCCAGAAGAGGAAGAACACCCTCGCAAAGACCGCAAACAAGTGTCACGATACCTACATGACAAAACCTGATCGCAGATCGGGGGGCAGAAAACCTAAACCCTTTTCCCTAAACCTCAGTTTGTTTTAGGGGGCTGGCTTCAGACTTTCGAGTCATGAGCCCAGCCCCAAGCCCTGAATCACTGAAACCACTCAACTCCTACCCGGAACGCTACCCACAACACCTGCGCACAAAATCCTCAAAGCAGTGCTATTGAAAGGTTGGTGCCTCCAAAGCCAAGGCTGTAGGGCATCCCCAAAGGCGGTCTAGGGCTTACGGTGTAGTGGGTTTAGGGCTTAGGGTTTAGGGCTTAGGTTCAGTGGCCAGCTTTGCATCCCGAAACGCGTCCTGTTGCAGAGGCAAGCAGAAGCTCGAGGTGCTCCTGATGCTGTGGCTGGCAATCCGCCTTGGCACTGGGCTTCAGGGTTTTGGGGGCTTCAAGGCCTAAACCCGAAACCCTGAACCCTAAACCCTAAACGCTAACTCTAAGCCCAACCTGGAGTTCTAAAAGAGCTTTTCTTGCTTCCGGGCCTTAAAGCTTCGGGCTTCCCTGGTTGCTTAGCCGCAGGCTTGCTCGAACAAAAAACCTTAAACCCTAAATCTTATCCCCAGAATCCTCAGCCCCTGAAGCCCGAACGCCCTAAATCCCTAACCCCTAAACCCCTGAACTTCGATTTAACGCCCTAAAGCCCCAAACTCACAAGGCCCGGAAGCCTTCAAGCCCCTAAACCCTTCAAGCCTCAACCATCAGAGGGCGCTTTTTCAGGGGGGGGCCCGGTTGGAGTCGGGGTGGACGCTCATCGTCAGTCTGGGAGGCTTAGGGCTTAGCGTGTAGGCTTTCCGTATAGGGCTGCAGCTGCCTGAACAGGGTAGGGTGGTAGGTTACTAACCATCCAGGCCTTACCTGGATCCTAAAGAACCTACCTTTTTAGGGCTCGTTACTATGATTTCTTTGTATAAGTCCTAAAAACAAGGTAGGGTTTACAGTGTGTAGCCCGGTAGTTAAATATTTAGGTAAGTAGAGCTCGAAAGTTCTGCTTGACTCTAAGCCTCCAAGTCTCCGAAGCTGAGCCCTTAGCTAAACCGTAAGCCTCGGATTAGGGTCTAGGGGTTTAGGGGCTTTGGGTTTAGGGTTTAGGGCGCCGTAAGCAGGTCAGTCGCATGGCGTGGGGCGTGTTTGAAGCATTTCCAGGCTTCTTCAGCTATGAACTGGAATCTGGTCACCTGCTTGTTTCATTCAAACCCTAAACCCTGAAACCCTGAAACTCTAAACCCTAAGCCCTAAACCCTATTCTTAGTTCAAGCCATCCGAGTAAAGCCTAAGTCCCAGACCCAGACCCCTCAAAGGAACCTTGTACGTAGTTGTCTACATTGGGGTCCCTTTTCGGTCCCCCCCCCAAAAAAAATAGTACGGCACCCCTATAACAAGGACCCCAACAGGTACCCTTATAGAAACCCTGGTAGATCCCTTTAGGAGCCCTAAGAAAGGGCCCTTAATTAGCAAGCCTTCTAGAACCTGTCCAGAGTTTCTGAGCTCTGTGGGGATCCGGAGAGCTTCGGACGAGCCACTTCGAGGCGATCAACGAAGCCCGGCAGCGGATCCTGCGGGTTCTGGTGGTGCTCTCCAGGCTTTTTAAAGGGGTTTCTAGAAGGGTTACTGTGGGTTAATGGGAGGGTGGCTATACATGTTCCTGTAAGGGTTCCTCTCTATGGGCTTACAATTTTTAGGATTTTCGATTTTTGATGATTAGGGTTTGGGGCTTAGGGCCTGGGGAGGGATACTATGAAGGCAACTGGTTGCAGTTACGCTAAGGAAAACCCCTAAGGACTGCGGGTGGGCTTTGGTGCTTAGGCTTTAAGGCTTCAAACTTTGGGAGGCCGGCTGTAAAAAAAAATCCTATAAGGCTGACTCTACAGTAATGGTTTAGGGTTTAGGGCTTACGACTTAGGGTTTAGGATTTCTGTTGGCATAAAAGGACACTTAGGAAGAAGGACGGAAGGAGAGGAAGGAAGGAAAGCAGGCAGGCGCCTGCGGACGTAGGTAGACAGCTACTCAGCCAGGCATGCACACGAGCAAATGACAAGGCGGAAAGCTCTGCGGAGCATAGATTGATATACGTCTCTTAAACTGATCTTTCAGGCACGCCTGAAAAGCCCTTACCTGTTCGATTTGCTATTCCGCTGTCTCCGTCTTCACGCACACGTGTGAACCACCACGAACAAGTTAAGACTGCAGAAGGTTCATCAGCACAAAATGGCTTCTGACTTATGGCCCAAAGGATCGTAACGTTGGAGCTCTGGACCCTAAACCCTAAACAGACTACGATTGCAAGCACCCCTGGCGTCCTCCGCCTCCTGCACACCACACAAGAGGTTCTCAGCGCACGAATCCGCAGGACCCGAATGTCACAAGCGGGGCTTGACTTCCTATCTTCGGGAAATTAGGGTTTATTTTGGGCTTAGTGGTTTAGGGAAATTATGCAACAATGGGGATGTCACTGCAGGCAAGATTTTTTGGCAGGTCTCATCATACACCAAGCCCGAAAACCGAAAACAATAAACTTGTCAACAAACCCCAGAACACCCAAGACCGAGCCACAAAAAAGTCAGCCGTCCTCTCCGTCCCATGCTTCCTGGAGGCACAGAAGGGTCCACCTGAGGCCATCTCCAAAAGTCTTCTTCAGGCTACCAAGGCCTACGCCTAGGTAGCAGCTCCAGAAACTCCAAATTAAGGATCCTACAGGTGGTTTGTTTAGGGTATACAGGGCTTCTATAAGGCTTCTATAAGGTATATAGACCTTCTATATAGCTCCTATACCGGTAACTACCCACCTGAAAATGTCCTAGAATAAGGGCCGTAGTAACTCGAATAAGGCTTGAAGTATATTTCAGAAGAACTGTAACGGGACTCCGAGGCACAATCTTCTTCCGACTTCTACACATTGCATATGCTTAGGGAACTTTCCTCCATTAAAATACCTAGAGAGCCCAATACCCCGCAAATAAGGAAAATACCTTAAATTATAGGGGCTTTAATATTGTGATTTAGGGTATATTCCTTAATTACGGGGTATTGGGCTCCGCTCAAAGATATTTCTTCCGGTTGTGGGGTCTAGTATTCCCAAAGCTCCAGCTGGCAACCATAAACCGCAAACCTATACCTCTCCCAGACCTTAAACCCTAAACACGAGCACCCATGTGGGACTTCCGAAAATTAGGGTACCTTATTTGGGGGTCCTTGTAATAAGGATCCTACTATTAAGGCGTACTATACGAGGGTCCCCCATTTTCGGAAACCCCCCATGTTTCCAAAACCGACTCGATGGTCGACTTGGCAGATCCCCCTTAAAGGGCCCAAAAAACCTTCATGAAAAAGCAGTTTGCGGTCACTCTAAGGGCATTTAGAAGGGTTACTAAAAAGGGATCTATAATTAAGGGGCTACTATAAAGGCTGCTATGTGGGATACCCTAAGGAACCCTGAACCGCACGTTCTGCCCCTGCGGCTCGCGCTCCAGAGAGCCCAAGACCCCTTAATTAAGGAATATACACCTTAAATTATAGGGGGCCTTGATATTATGATTTAAGGCATACCCCTTAATTAAGGAATATACCTTAAATTATAGGGGCCTTCATATTATGATTTAAGGCATACCCCTGAAGTAGATACTTAGGTTTTAAAGTGTTCAAATAGGAACCACATTAAGGCCAAAGTATCTACTATTTGGGCACATGGACCCTTAGGGCAAGAGCAAGCAAGGTGCTGCTAGCCCTACTCTGACTCTGCAGGTAAATCACCCTAAACCCCTAAGCCCCAAACTGAAACCTTAAATCCTAAACCCTAAACCCCAAACTGAACCCTCAATCCTAAGCCCTAAATCGAAAAAGCCTATCTAGCTGCCCCGAAGCACAGAGGCGGGGCAGCCACGTAGAGGATGATCTTCAGTCCTGTGGAAACTCTCAGGGTTTAAGGTTTTGAGGGGTTTAGGGGCTGTAGGGTTGAGGATTTTAGGGTTTAGGGTTCTATGATGGTTTAGGAATGTAGGGTTTAGGATTTTTGGGTTTAGGGTTCTATGATGGCTTAGGAATGTAGGGTTTAGGACTTTCGAGTTTAGGGTTCTATGATTAGGGCCCTAAACCCTCAACCTTTAACAGATTAGGGTTTAGGGTTTTAGGGTTTACATAAACTTTCAAGGTCCCCAGTTTCTGAGTTTCTGTCGGCCGAAGGGGTTGACAGGTGCTTTGATCCTGTTCAGGATTGGGTTTAGGGTTCAGGATTTACCTGGACCCCAAAGAACCTACCTTTTTAGGGTTCCTTAGTATGATTTCTTTATATAAGTCCTTAAAAAGGTAGGTTATTTGGGGTTCAGGATTTAGGGGTTGGGGTTTAGGGTTTCGGGGTCTTTTCGGCGTTCTGCCCAAGGGCCCTGTTGGGCATCTATCTGTAAGTTTAGAGATCTTGACCCGAAACCCTGGATTTAAACGGTTTAGGGTTTAGGGTTTAGGTTTAGGGTTTAGGGTAAGGATCCTTGCAAAACGCTTCTGATTCTAAGATCCCTACACAATCTCAAAACCCTAATAATTCCCAGGTTTGTTTTCACGAAACCCCTACAAAACTAAAACACACCAGAAACCACTCAAAACCGAGATAAAACCCATTGGGCATGCCATGAAATCCCTACAGAACTCCCTAGAAACCCTCATAACACACAGATTTGCTTACATCTCAGTCCTTGCAAACGGCGGAGCGCTGGCGTAGAGCGAAAGACGCGCAGCGGACCGGGACCTGGACCAGGTTGGGCGGTCTTGGGGCTCCGAGACTCCCTTTTGAAGTTTAGGGTTTTAGGGTTTAGGGTTTAGAGTTCCTTGCAAGTCTAGCCTCCACGGTAATTCCTGGTTTGGTTGCCTTGCTTTCAATAGGGTTGAGGGTTTTGGGATCTAGGACCCTGAGAATAAGGGGGGGGCAACAGCAGGGCCCGAAACCCTGAAACGCTTGGTCCGGGGAACGCCCCGGCGGCTGCGCAGCATCAGCAAAGGGCCGAAGAAGGGCCCATGGGAGCCTCTCTTGGAGGATCTTCGGACTTGGGGTTTAGGGTTTAGGGCTTTAGGGCTTTAAGGGTTTTAGGGTTTAGGGTTTAGGGGTTTAGGGTCTATAGGTTTTAGGGTTTAGGGCTAGGGTTTGGGCATTGTTTTTGAGGGTTTGGGTGTTAGGGTGTAGGGTCGAGGTCAGCAAGATTATGGGTAGCTTCAATCTAGAGCTCTGGGTTCAGTGGTTCGGGTTCAGTGTTGAGGTTTCAGGGCTTGAGCTTAAGGTTTACTTCTAGCTCCGTTTATTGATCGTTCAAGCAGGCTTATCCGCTTAATTCCTGTTTCAGGAATACGGGTTTGCAGTAGGATGTCGACACCTTTACCACTCTACGATTGCTTCACGAAGTAATGCAGACTTATGTTGGTGACGACCATCGTGGTGGGCCTGTGTAAAGATGCTGCAAAGACCACCGTCTATGTACGATGTTGCGGCTGGGGTTTCTGCACAATCAATGCTCGGCTCAATCTCTTGGACTTTTGAAGAGTCTGGGACTGGGATTCTCGATTGGCTGAGCTTTTGTCCACAACAGCTCCTTACCTCGTGTCCAAATGACCCAATCATTCAAAAGGAGCCAAACCCACCCTAAACCCTGAAACGTCCTAAACGCTACAACCTCAAACCTAAAGCCTAAAGCCTCAAAGCCCTAAATCCCTAGACCCGCAAGCCTATTCCCTAATCCCAAACCCCTAAACCCTAAACCCTCAAGCCTATTCCCGAAACCCTAAACCCCGAAACCCAAAACCCTAAACCCCTAAACCCTAAACCCGGAACCCTAAACCCCTAAACCCTTAAACCTCAACCCCAAAGTGTCCGAGCTGCAATGCATCGTCATCTTCCAGAGCTTCCAGCGCTTCCAGGAGGGCAGCAGTGGAAGCCCTGGGGTCGGGAAGTGAATCTAAAAAAAGTTGGGGCTTAGGGCTTATAGGGTTTGGGGTTTCAGGTTTAGGGTTGGGGGGTTTCGGGTTTTCAGGTTTAGGGTTTGTGGGTTTGGGGGTTTAGGGTTTGGGGGTTTGGGGGTTTAGGGTTTGGGGGTTTCGGGGTTTGGGGTTTTTCAGGGTTTTTGGACGACTGATCACAACATGATGGCAACAGAATGATGATGATGATGATGATGATGATGATGATTCTGGGCTTTTGTAGGGTGTTCTAGGTTTTCCTGGCGGGTTTCGAGATGATGGCCTGAAAAGCGTATAATTTATAGGGTTTCGGCGCATATCGTAGCATACTTAGATGGGGTCGATATGGAAGTACTGTCAAGTTTCGCATTGCTGTGACACAGCTTCTCATATCTGGGGAGTGGCACTGCGGGTTCACAGCTCCCCGAGTCGGAGTGTGTGGGATGTAGGAGACAAGAGAAAATGATTGCTGCTGATTTTGCACATACAGTGGACAACTACAACATGTCTCAAGCCTCTAGCTGGATTGTGGCTTAGGGGCCCCAAATAAATGATAAATAGGATCCTCTGTAACACCATGAAAATGGCCACAAATGGCGCCTTACTTTTACGCCTGAATGAGTGGTCACACTACTTCTGAAATTTCGCTGCTACCTTGTTGTACTATATCCCGAAAACCTCTGCTGGACACTGAAGATTACTGAAGGTGCTTTGTTCGCGATTCCTGTTCGGCTGCAACCAGGACGCCCGAGCGGGTCCGAGGGACGGGTGCGATGGACGATGCCTTTGTTTGGCTCTATGTTGCATCCCCAAGAATTCAAAAACCTTTTCAAAGAGCTTAGGGAAAAATTTAAATCTTCCGGTTTTCGCGCTTTTTAAGTGCTTAGGGCTTAAATGCAAGGTCGAAAGTATTGAAATTCAGAACCACATCTCCTGCGAACAAAAACCTTTGACAAATGAACGTTGCACGTCCAAGGCTTGATGCCATTTTGAAACCCAAACCGTTTCGAAGACCTTTTTGCAGCTACCACAAGTTCCACGTGCCATGACCTGAAAACTCTGCACTGGGCCTTCCTGCATGCCCGAATTCAGAATAGAGCCTTTCGAAGCATAACCCGGGCCATTCACAAACCGTCGGAGCACCCCTCAGTTCCAAAAAAAATTGGCAAGTCAACTAATCGAAATCCCAAAACCAGCCAACAAAAACCAGACCTTGACAGCTCGAGACCACAAGGCCTGCAGGCCCTCACCCCCCCAAAAAATCATAATATAATAGTAATAGTAACAGTAATAATAATAATAGTAACAATAATATAGTATATAATATAACATAATACTTCGAAGTCGAGGAGCCGTGGGGAACCAGCTCCAGGTGCTCGAAGAGGAGGGGAACGTCACCTTTTTCGGAGTTGGGGTTCCGGCTTCCCTAAGGGGCTTCAAAAGGGTTTCTTTCAGGGTCCTATTTTGGGGTGTAATTTTTAAGGGTTTCGTGTACAAGGCAGATAATGGGGATATTATTGCTTATCATTCTGGGGTCCATGAAAGGACCTGCAAACCCGCTAAAGCTTTGGATGTAGGCATGACCTTACCCCGCCATGATGCACCTTCCAGCACTGTGGGCTGTCGTGTCTATTAGGGCTTCGGGTCTCGTGACGGGCGACTACCACAAAAACCTTAAAAGCACGCTACGAAAGACCGCAAGCAATGAAGGCCAAGCCGGAGCCATACCTGGTTTCAATCTCGCGGTTGCTTATGTTGGAACCAAGGGGGGGCCTGGTCTTCCACCAGGCCTACTACGTTCGGCGGACCGCACAGCTGCCTCACTGCGTTAAAGCACGGGCCCTTCCAGGCTCGGAGCGTAACGGGACTCTCTTGAAAGCTACCCTGAAGGTGCAGGAAGCATGTGCAAAGCTGTGCTTGGTATTTCGTGGTTGCAAATAGTGTAAATAGTGGCTGTCCTTGACTACTTCATCGTTGACGCTTGCCGTGCCCTGCGAACCAGGCGCGGCGTCTGGCGAAGGAACCTTGACTACTTCATCGTTGACGCTTGCCGTGCCCTGCGAACCAGGCGCGGCGTCTGGCGAAGAACCTTGTAGCCAGCGTCGCGCGCTGAAGCAATCGTCAGTCATGATCCAATGTGTTTTGGGCATACCCACCAGCGAAACGCTAGAGGCCAACGCAGGCAGGGCTCTGGACATGCCCTTGCCAAACTGTGTGGAGCTGTGGCCACCGTACACATCGGCGGTGCCGTAAAGGCGGTTCGGCCTTCGGGGCAAGAGATATTCGCTGGCGTCCAGCTTCACCTACTAGTGGAATACGTATCCGAGCTTCATGCAGTCCTCTGTGGCGCGCTGATCTCAAATACAGGGAGAACAGGGGAGACACGGGCAGACAAGCCCAGATTCGAAAATCCAGGCACGTTTCAAACGAAGGGAGACAAGCTAGGCAAAGTGGGGGCAACAGGGCAGACAAGCTTCCAAAACACACAGCACCGGCCCCCATCGAAGCGAATCCCGGGGAGACAATAGTCCACATGAAGGGAGACAGTGGGGACAGAAGCATCGAAAACCGCGCAGTGACGATACACACCCGGAGGGCGAAACGTCCGCATACTGCTTTGCATAAACTGACTGCTGTGTCGGCACCGTCTTCTAAGGTTCGAAATCAAGCCACGCCGGAACCCGAAACTCTGCACCCTCAGTTGCGAAAGACAACAACCGTAATCGAAGGACTCTAATGTCCCGCAACTGAAGGTCCCCGTTAAATGTCCCGTACTTGAAGCTCCCTCCCTTATTCAGCATCCTTTTTCATGATTTAGAACATATGCTTCAACTACTTTAGGTATATATAAACCCTAAATATGTTGAACTACTTTAAGGACCTTAATAAATAAACATATATATATATACACACCTTAGAGCAGAGGTCGGGAACCCCTGGGCGCCAAGTCGGTGAGCCACGAATGTGGGCCAAGCGCTCAAGCTTTGCGGAGTTCCTGGGCTCTTGCTAAGCAACTGAAGGTTTAGGGTTTAGGGTCTAGGGTTTATTGGATTTAGGGTTTAGGGTTTGGGGTTTATTGGATTTAGGGTTTAGGGTTTAGGGTTTAGGAAAATATCATAATACAATACTATTATCTGAATGTTGTATGCATATTAAGGTCAATACTGTTATTAGCATGAACCAATACTGACCTCCATATACATATCAATTTCAATATAAATTTCAGTATAGCCTTGCCTATTGCTAGTAATAACAAGGAAGGCATTTAACATGATTTACAATAGAACGCTAGTATGGTAGCTTGACCTAGCTTCCTTAACAACGGCCCAGGTTCTGCCAGACGCAGGGCTGGGCCGCGAACTTTGCGCAGCCTGGGAACCTACGGTGAGGAGTCGGTCGGCCCAGGAGGGGCTGTGGAACTGTTGTCAGCCCAGCGAGCCCAATACCCCTTAATTAAGGAATATATACCTTATATCATATACAAGTAAGGAACCCAGAGAGCCCAAAACCACTTTAAATAAGGAGTATACCTTAAATCAGAATATTAAGGCCCCGATAATTTCAGGTATATTCCTGATTTAAGGGTATTGGGTTCTCTGGGAGAACTGTCAGAAACTCCAGGATCGGCATCCTGAGCTCTACCCAGAGAGCCCAATAGCCCTTGAAGTATAGGGGGCCTTAAAAGGATCTACAAGGGTTTTAGGGTTTAGGGTTTTAGGGTTTGGGGTTTATAGGATTTAGGATTTAGGGTTTAGGGAAGCTAACATATCATAATCTTCAAGGGTAGAATCTGCATCCTGAGCTCTAACTAACGGAGGAACCGGATTCAGAAACCCTGGGTCTGAAGCATGGGTTCTTCGTATGAAGCCTGATATATTGGGGGTTATAGGGCCAGGGTTTCTGGGCCTTTATTAGGGTTCTTCGTATGAATCCTAACATATTGGGGGTTATAGGGCCAGGGTTTCTGGGCCTTTATTAGGGTTCTTAGTATGAATCCTACATATTGGGGGTTATAGGGCCAGGGTTTCTGGGTCTTTTGTTAGGGTTCTTAGTATGAAGCCTGATATATTGGGGGTTCTAGGGCCAGGGTTTCTTAATCAGGTTCCTACATTATCTACATCATACGAGCACAAATAGCTTGTCGTGGAATTCGGAAGAGGAAAAATCGGATGGATATCAGCGAGTTGAGCAGGATCAGAACCTTACTTGAAGGCTCCGGGGTGCCTTTGGACAAGCTAAGTTTTAGGGTTTAGGGTTTAGGGTTTGGGGTTTCGGGAACCTCGCTTCTGTTGCCTGGCTCATCAGCCTCATTGGCGGGTGAACAACCCCACACTTTGGGACGTCTGCATCTTCATGATAGGAATAGCCGACACTGTGTCTCAGTCCCCAAGTAAGTCCCAAGGTCTTCTGATCCTGAAACCTTCACCCGCAACACAATTATAGTGCCCCTATCTTATTCAGAAAATGTACTCATACTATTTTTTATGTCACTTATGACATATCCTGAAAGCCTGTTCTACTCGTACCTCAAACTCCCTTCAAGAGACAGATGAAGCAGTATGAACCCCATAAAAGCAAACACATCCGGCTGTATGGTTGAGGGTTTAGGGTTTGCATCTTGTTTCTTTGAAAGAGCCTTTATGAGTTCTATGGAGCTTTGTAGATAAGAACACTGGGGGCTTTCCGTCATCAAGTTTAGTGAAGAAGGTAATGTAGGAACCTGAGTAAGGAACCCTGGGCCTTTATTAGGGCCCTTGACATGAACCCCAAATATATTGGGGTAATGGGGCCAGGGTTTCTTAGTCATGTTCTTACATTATCTGATGTTGTTCGTGATGCTTAGCCCCTCAAAAGATCCTACTACGAAGTCGGGCCAAAGGTAAACCCTAAACCCTCCCTGGACCCCAAAGTCAAAGAACCTACCTCTTTGAGGACATATATAAAGAAATCAAGATAAGGAGCCCGAGAAAGGAAGGCTTTTTTATAGGATGAAGGTAAACCCTAATCTTCTGCAACCTCCAGTTGGGTAGTTCTCTAAATAAGGTCCCCTTTTGGGGTCCCGAATCTAGCACGGCATCCTTGTAAAAAAAAGGACTCTAAAGGGGCCCCTATTTTGGAGAACTACACATTTTAGAACCATTCATAGTCCCCTTGTAGAAACCCTAAAGAAAGCTTGAAAGATCCCTTTAAGAAACCCTAAAAGGGGACCCTTGAGATGTCGGCGCCCAAGAGCTGGTGTGCGAAGTACTCGGCAGAGAGGATCCACTTCCTTGCAACGGAGGGGAGAACCCAGAGAGGCCAACACAGCTTTAAACAAGGAATAGACCTTAAATCATAAGATTCAGGCCCCTAGAGTTTAAGGTATATTTCCTTATTTCAGGAGTATTGGGCTCTCTCGGAATACCAGGACCCTCCTTGCAACCTCAAATCGGGGTATATGGTCCCAAGAAAGGGGTACTTAGGGTCTAATAGAGGGTAGATGGAGGGTCGAGGCACCCTAGATCCTGCGCAAGCTCGGGTCTTTGTTTCGGGTTCTTGATATGGATCCTAAAATTTTTGCGGGTTTTAGGACCAGGCTGTCTTGGCCAGGTTCCTACATTATTCCTAGTATAGAAGCACGACTGCCAGACTAGAGGTGTGGCTTGCATATGGACTATAAGCATAAGGAATTCCACAAAAAAACAACTGTTTCCAGCTCTCCAGGCCCCCAGAAAGTAGACCTTTCTGATTCAAGCAGCCGGCTTGCAAGAAGAAATAAACCCAGAACGTTGGAACCCCCGAACCTAACTCGAAACACGCAACCATAAAAAACTCGAACTTCCTCCTTTGTCCCCAAGAAAACCCCGAGTCACAACCCCCCCCCAAACCCCCCACACCTAGGATAAAAGACTCTTAGTAAAAGCTGGACAGCTGGGCACTTTCGGAGCCCAGCTTCTCGTACGGGACGGCGCAG
Source organism: Symbiodinium necroappetens (assembly GCA_905231915.1). Classification (NCBI taxonomy): domain Eukaryota; class Dinophyceae; order Suessiales; family Symbiodiniaceae; genus Symbiodinium; species Symbiodinium necroappetens. The sequence goes on along the minus strand of CAJNJA010054164.1, from coordinate 6,609 downwards.
GACACCGGGGCGCAGAAGGCGCCGGAGTGGTTGAAGTTGCAGCTCTTCGTCCTCAGCGGGCCTATGGTCTGGAGTTTACGCGTTAGAGTTAGGGTAACCCTAAACCCTAAATCCTAAAAACCCTTAACCTTCAACCCTTATAAACCCTAACCGTTTAAGGCTTTAGGGTTTGGGGCTTAAGGCGTCGGGCCGGGGTTCAAGCTTTGAGGTTTGGGGTTTCGGACTGAACGCTTAAGCGCTTGGGATTTCGGATTCGGCCTTGCAGTCAACCTGGCAGCGGCTGTGGGTTTCGGGTTTAGGGTTTAGGGAGGCTCTTGAGCCGGATTACAAGAGGGCTATGGCGGTTTTGGCTCGGGGGGTACAGTAGTAGAGTTTCGGATGACAGTGAGACCTATAATTAGAGCCTAGGACGGCAACAAAACGCACAACACTCTGAATTCTGCAACTGAAAAGAGCACGCGGCTGTTGCAGCTGCACGACTATCTCCACGTATCGCGCGTGATGCTTTGCCTCAGGCCGATCTCTTGGTGTGGCTTCCGGCGGCTCGGGTCTCGCGTCTAGGGATTCGAAAATCTTTATATTACAATAATTATACAAACTATATGTGTATATGTATATATATATATATACACACATGGACTAAACTATATAATATGTAACACAAAACAAAATCTATGCCTCATATAGAATAATATTTATATATATATACACACACTATATCATACCATACATATATATATATACATACATATACATACATATAAATATGATCAAACATAATATCTTAGAAGGTAGTGTGCATATACATCTTACCCGCGACCAAACTGCCAATGCTTTGACGGACTTTGAATGATCCGGTGCTACATATACGCAATCATGGGTAGAGATTGAACTCAAAGGCACGAAGACGTAGCTCCGAATTCATCATGAACGGGATTTCACTTGACCGCAGACCCTTAACAATCAGAATCCTCGGCCAAGCAACACAGGTTTCAAACGCCTGTGTACGCGACATGGTCTCAGCCACATCCGTCCGCGCCGAGCGGTCCCGCAGAGGCATCTGAGCAATCCAAGCAGCCGAAACCCGCTGAATCTCAAACCTTCTGAGGTGTAAATATAGGGCTGAGTAATTCGGCCGAGCGGGGCTTCCAGCGGATCGAAGGTTGGGGCATCTAGGGAATCAAAGTAGGAGTCAACTTCCGGCCCCGCTTGAAGGTTCTTGTTAGTTTGGGATTGACGGAGGCAGCTTAGGGTTGAGGGTTTAGGGTCCTCCAGTCACAATGGCTGAGCAACACAAATCTGCAACAAGTATCATGCTGCAACTCCAATCTCTCTCCTGCATGTTGCCAGTATTGTACAAAACGACAGGTGAAGCAGTCACACCCCCGACCACTCGCAGTGGGGCCGACCATGCGCAGTGGGGCAACACTCATGCATGGACTAACCGCGGCGACGAAAGTCACAAAACTGTAAGAAGTGCCCTAAAGGTACGGGACACTGTTGTGGTGTGCTGCTGTTGCCGGTAATTCTGGCCGTCGTCGTCGTCAACCTCCTCGTCTCAGCGGTAGTGGTGGTGGCGGCTGTGGTGGTGGTAGTAGTAGTAG
>CAJNJA010054153.1:0-24872 GCA_905231915.1 Symbiodinium necroappetens | reverse complement strand
ATGCCAGCCAAGAAATCGACACACCCGGCGCGGCGGCAGACGAACGTGCTGCCAATGATTTGGGCCCGGAGCTTGCCACTGCTGTGCCATGTAGCATGCAGAACCTGGACACGACTTTCTGGTTTGGGATCTGCTAGTACTGAGTGCATTGACACATACACCGTCAAGTTTCAAAAGCATTGCCTACTGCAACAACAGGACCAGTTGCTTAGGGTCTCTGGGCCGGGAAATCGTGATTTCAGCATGGATTCTCGTAAGTTGATTCTCTACCTTTGAACGAGAGTGCTTGGCGTTTCGCCGGCGATTGGCGAATGATGCGTTTGCGGTCATGCGTAAAACGTGCGTACGACCGAAAAGGCTTAACACTAACACAGATGCTAGTAGCGCCCATGCTGACAATGGCAAAGATGCTAAGAATGAAGCAAACCGTGACGGTCATGCAAGTTGTCGATAGTGAGTCATGAACATGTGAATAAAGCTTGGGTAGAAATCATGCAAAACATTCAGCCGAAGCTACGGATATTGATAGCTACGACTGTCCGGGCTCCTCGTCTTCCTTTCAATCGGTTCGGAGTGAAAAACCAGGCTGCCACCTCAAAGCGGCAAACTCATCCATCAAAGGCTGGATCAAAGCGAAAATCGATGCAGGATCCACAACCAATTTGCTGGCCAGTTGCTGATGCAGCAATTATGAACTGACCAAGTGCTATGTTCAACGCCTCAGAAGGGAATGCCAATGCTCACATAAATATCAAGCAGGCGAACTCCCACATGATTCACGCGCTTCGAAACTGGCATCACGTGGAAAACTGTGAACAAGCAACCTAACAGGAGCACTCTAGTACCTTCGGCGTTGTTTGTTACCGCTCTGGATTGCCTGATATTCATACCACATTGCTCGACAAGCCGCATTATTCCACAGAAAAACGAAGAACGAACACGCAAAGCGCCAGTCGAAGGCGAAACGTGGTTGGCCACACCTCAGTTCGCCAAGTTCTTCACAGGCTGACCGGCATCTCCACTTTAGCCACAGTGCTTCCAGCAATGAACAGTCCCATTCACGCTGGCGCAGTTGTCGTCGTCCTGTCTGCAGATTCGGAGAGCTGGAAAGACCGGCATGTCCTCAAGCACGGTTCCTTGTAGGTGAAGCCCGTGGGCCACTTGTCAGTGCATCTGCCCGGCGTGTCCGGTGTTCCGAAAGCCTTTCGCGTGGCATGCAATTCATACACGAAATCCGACTGATGCGGAGGGCTAGTCACAACGATCCGTTCCAACAGGACTCGAATTGAACTGGCCTCGGCGTATGTGGCATAAGCATCCTCAGGCCAACGAACAACTCAGAAACGAGGAATTGAAAGAACTGCGGCAGCAGCACAGGTAGACGCAGACACCCAAGTCTGAAAGTCCGAGATTCCTTTGGTGTGTAATCTTCCGGCACTTGGGACAAGAGAAAGGAGGAACAAAAAATCCACAGGCCAATCCACAGAACTGCCACCAGAGCCTGCAGGAGTTTTTAGCAAAACGCATATTTCAGTGAAGCAAATACTATGGCACCACTCGCCCTCCATGCCTGGATCACAGGCACCAGCATGACTTGTGGCGTTTGGGCCTCTGCGGAAAACCAAGCAGCACGGAATCAACGAATCAAAGTCAGTGCCATACTCGAGGTCGCGGCCACGAAGATCGCGGCGACTTTATTCACGGCAATTGCTAGCCGAATTCGACCGCAAAAGCACAGCACCAGAAACCTCAGGCGAATCAACCCAAATTCGTGAGAATGTCTCTGCTCAGTGAACCTGAACCAGCATTATACAACTTGAGCGGACCACCACGGCCACAGGCGACTGACCATGATTCGGCGAGGTAGCTAATGCAAAAAGGGCACAAGTATAACCCGCCGAGGACCCATAGCACATATGCAGTGTACCTCAAGGAACAAACCCAGATGCTCATACGCTTCATGCGCTGCGCGGGCTTCCCCCATGATGCGGAGGCGCTCCAGCAGGAGACGGACTCCCTCATCAGGCACGGCATAGCCTCAGGCGAAGGTGGGATCAAAGTAGCCTCTTGCCCATCCCAGCTCTTCTGCTTCTCGGCATGCCAGGAGATTATTCAGCCTGGCTTCCATTCTGGCACAGAGGTCGGATCACGCCAATAGGGCGGCACTCTTGCCATGTGACTTTCTCATCTGCAGTGAAGCACCAGATAGTACCGGCCTCGAGCAGCCGCTTGAGAAAGTCAGAGGCCCCTCGGCTGCCCCGGCCCCGACCAGCCTTTGTCTCGTCCGTGGCTGTACTTGTATTGTACGGGTTCCGACCTCAAAACAAAAAGCTACATCTCAGTATCCGCCACAGCCGGGCCTGAGGCCCGGACAGAAATTGCCAGTCAGGTTGGAGTCTGGGAAATTCGCCTGGCAGTCGGAACAATATGATTTCCCGACGTTCAAGCACAGCTCTGCGCCACAGGCAGGCCAATCCAAACAAAAGCAGCTACACGACCGCAGAGATTCGCTTTAACATTATAGCGACCCAAATTCTCCTGCATAGTACCCAGTAGCAGGTCATGTGCTCACGTCGTGAACATGATACCAAAGGCGACCCCCGACCTCCGAATGGTCTGAACTCTGAGCTTACAGCTGCGTGCCTGGGAGTAGTTCTCTGCCAGGGTGTTCGCCAAGCCCCACCTCAAGACAAGCCCGTCAAAGAGTCAAGGTCAGGTCGTCGGAGTCTCTCTTGGTCGACACGCTCTCCGAGGTGTCTAACCGAACATCTCCGCTTCTTGTCAGCCAGTTTCTGCTTACAACAGCACACTCGGGCACTGATGTGGTCGCCTTTACCAATCAGTTGCTGTTATCTCGCAGCACTGCACCTGTAGCGGCATGTTGGGTCAAGCGCGGGACAGCACTGGCCGAAGCCTCCTTCGTGGTTCACAGTTTGTGCCAAAGCCCTGCCACTATGGCGTGTCTCAGGCCAGATGAACAAAAAGGTTTTCCCTGGAGTTCTGTCGTGGGGAACAGCTGCTCAACAATCATATGATAATGAGGCACAGGCTGTATGCAGTTATATCCTTCCACGCTTCGTCTTTGCATGCCTGCATCGACACAATAGGCCAGCTAGGCCATGCTAGCTTTGCCACTGGGTGATTGTCATAGAAGTGTCCAAGGTGCCTGCGTAGTTGGCTCCGTCGCCTATCAGAACTTCGCTTGGAACCTAGGGTGCCATCTCCAAGCGGCACTTCCACAGTCTGTCCCGTCTTACTAGCATCTACGTAACATGGAAAGACATAGCGTACTCACAGCATGGCATCGCAGGCCTCCCAAGACTCGCCTTCAAGGGTCTGCTGCACGAGCGTGGTCGAATACTGCTGTACAGACCTGCAGCACGGCACAGGCAAGGGGCATCCCCGGGCAATCGCCTCTCAAAGCTTGCACTTCAATCCGAAAATGACCAAGTTTGCTGAACGTGCTCGGCGCAGCAATGCCGCCATTGCCACTGCAAGCAAGGAGCGTGGCAGCAGCCATTGCCATTTCGTACGAGGTGTCCAGCAAGTCCGTCCCCTGGCATTGGCCTTGCTTCAATCAAGCAGGGACGAAACTGTATCATGCGAAGAAAACTCTCACGCACGATCTGGATGTGCACTCAGGATCGTGCTTGAGCTAGCATACACAATGCCACCACCCAGAGCAAAGAGCAGAAGCCTCTGCAAAGGCATGCGTGGCCGCTTGCCGCTGCAACAGTGCATGTCGGCCGAGGCACATGGCAAGTAGCGCTGTCCACACACCTCAAGCTGGCGTAACATCGTTCCAACGTAGGTATGCCTACACATTGTCACATGTTACATGTGCATATGCACTCGGCTTGCTGTGCTCAAAGAACCATTTTGGTTAATCCCTGGGCATGCATCTCTCAACCTTCCCTGGCCTTGCACTGTCTCTGTTGGGGAGTGGGAACCCGTGGTCCGTGAAGGCTGAAGCAACAATCACTGGGGCATTGGCTTCTCTGGTCGCGTGATGTTTGCAGCTGATCTCTATGCTCTTGGCTGGGTGTGTTGGAAGTGTGCTCGAAGCAGTGCTTCCGTCTCTTGACAAGCCGTCTCGACGGAGCAAACACCGCGGCCGCCAGGTTGCAAACACCAACGAGGAAGCGAAGGAGGATGATGTAGACGAAGCCGATGATGAGGCACGACGCCTCGTGCGGCCCAAACCAAGTTCCATCGGAGCTCACGAAAGCTCCAGCCAAGATGCGGCTGTGGCAGCAAATGTATCGCCTGACGGCACAGTTCTGAAGCCGGTCGCTCTCACATCCGACGGCTGCCCGAGCTCTGCCTGTTTTGAAAGCCTCGCCGAAAAGGCTGCCAAAGGTCTGGAAAGAGGCGAGCTCTTCTTGGAAAGCCTGCCACACTAGATGAGGCTTCGCAGAAGCTGGGAGAGATTGAACCCGTGGCCACCTGGGATCCAAGGCTTCCGAAGGCATCCGACAAAGCAGCGCCAAGTTGGTCTTGAGCTGTGGTGGTTAATCCCAAGCCTTAGAAGGCCAGAGTCGACTCGGCACAGTGCCCCTGTTGCTTGAGCTGCTTAGAGCCTTAGAGCCACTTAAGGGCCCAAGAACTGCCAGCCCGGTGCCACGCACGAGCACTACGCTGTGTCTGCTGTCTTGTGCGCTGTCTTCTGCCTTGTTTTCCAAGCCTACATAGCAAACCGCCAGCCTGCTAGCAGTGATGATGAATCGGGCCGGGCCGGGCCACAAACTCACTGTGCGTGCCTGTCGTCTCGGAGTCTGCATGCTCAGTGGCACTTGCCATACACGATCCGACTAAATGCTCCTGTTCGGTTGGGAACCATTCAAGGGCTTCCTAGAATACGCGACCGCTTGCTGCAAGCACTCTATAATGGAACAGAGGATCACACATTGATATCGAAATCAGAAAGGACAGCTCGACAACATTCATGGAAACGAGTCCAGGGCCAAAATTCTCAGACGACGTGCCACCCGTGTCGGTAAGGAGCTGAGGCTGCTGCTGCAATGCCCCGGCCTTGGAATCACACAAGTGCTCGGAGCCAAGCTTTCGAAAACGGCAGTATGCGTGCAGTTGTACCAATGCATGCCAAGCCACATGCCCTCAGTGAGCTCCACACCCGGCATTGGTATACATTTCCTGCTCGCGTGGCTGGACAAGCTCAATCGTCTAAGGGCCTACCAGAGCTGCTTTGCTCGGGGCGCCGTGCTGCCATGGCTCGAGGCAGGGTAGGGACAAAGAGACTCCGGAAGTGCCAGAAAGGTAAAGGATGAGTTGATCGTGGCCTCCCAGACTGGAGCCACAGGGAAAAGGCAGCAAGGACATCACACAGCTGCGTGTGTGCCTGGATCTCCGGTGGTCCGGAAGTCTTCAACCTAAGGCTCTCAATCTGGTGAAGCAAAGTTTAAAACGCGCTCCTCCAGAATCATCGGGAACCGCTTTTCCGGTCGGAGCATCCAAGGCTCCAGCACATTTCCAAGGGCCGGGACTTGCGCAGGCTGCGGGGCGAAGGCTTCGCATCCCGATCACAGATTTGAGAACAACTTATTGCACAGGTTCTTGGGCACGTGTGTCGTCCCCGAAAGCGACTTGCCTGCGCAAGATCCTGTTCAAAAAAGGTTCCTGTTGTGCATCTGATGCGCAAGGACTGTGAGCTTTCGGTGGCTGCATGGCTAGGTGCACACATAAATTCACAACCAAGCAGCACAGCCCAGTAGGTCGCGAGAGGGTCGTCAGGCGCCTTGGCGACGCAGGATGAAGCAAAACAAATGTAGCAAGTTTCGCTCAATCCCAAAGCGGCAAGGCAATTCCGTTGCGTGGACGGGGGGCTCAGGAGGCTTCCTCTTAGCTCAGAACACTGAGGGTGTGGCCATCTCGTAGGTCCACCGTCGGGCGGTGTTGGTCCCGTTCAGTGTGGCAAAACTCCTGAGATGTGCTTGAAGCTTCAGCCGACTCGCTGTGTAGAAGCTGTGGCGAATACGTACAATGACAGAGCTACTGTGAAATCTGTGACATCTGCATTCTTCTAGCGGCAGGCTGACGATCGAATGCATTGGGTCCAAGACTCGTGGAACAGTCGGGAAGACAGACCATGTGGAAGTACCTTGGATAAGACAGATCGAGACACTGCAACTGCAAAGCAGGTTCCACAAGCCTGAGATGATAAGCAACAATTCAATGGCGTTGCAACATGGGAAAATGAGACGCCAGTTCCTCTTTCTAATGCGGGTTGCATCGTGGCCTCGCTCCAGATCTCGGTAAAGAGCTCGCCTCTTTGCTGAGCCGCTCTGCACGTGCCCTCTTGCAGCTATTCGGGCAAGGAAGATGCCGCCAAGAAGCCGTTGGAGCCACTGGGACTGAAGAGGTCCCCTCCCAGACCGGTAATCTCAGACATCTTGCCAGAGATGGTCCCCTGTTTGCAGAGTGCAGAACTGGCAGCACAACCACGGCTGCATCACACGTGCAGCTGCCCCTGGTAATGCACCTGTTTCTCTTGGTGGCATTCTTAGGGTGAGCGCTGGGTTTCAGCTTCTGGCTTACTCAGCAGCCCTCTCGAAACGATATTCTCTAGAGTGCAAGATGCGCAGAAGCTGCAGCAGCATGACTGTCATGAGTTGGATCATGCTAGGACGACTTGCCAGAGTCCTCATCGCGAAAGTTCAGTGGTGGCACACATGCTTGCAGCATCAGCCCATTTTGTTGCAGTGCCGTATTGGTGCAAAGGTCTGCCCGCGGCACCAAGCCCTGGACAGGCGCTATCCTGTATGTCGTCCCAAGGGGTTGGCACGCGCAGCATGCCTCCAGTGTCATTTGGGAGTGCCCGATCTGTTCTTCAATGACGTCTGCCGATGGGAAACCCAGAAATTTCAGCCGATTTTGGTGGTACTCTACGACCGGTTGTCCGCCGCAGACCGCCTGGAAAATACATTCAGCCCCCAACGGTCGAAAACGAGTCTGCCAGTCGCTCTCGGCCGAGACACGCCGCGCTAGCACCGGGTTGGCCCTCAGAGTCTGGGTTGCGTTTTGGAGCTGGTCGCTATCGGAATACACGCCGCTTGAGGTTCAACGGTCCACCACCGCCGGCATCTGGCACAACCCTGCTAGGGCCAGGGTTAAGGACTTACGCTCTCCAAAGCTTGGGGCCACAAGCAGATCCTTTCTTCAATGTGCTGGGCCAGGTGCAGCATGCACCCCAAAGCTCGCTAGAGCCAAATAATTATGATTGTGCAGCAGCGTGGGCGTCATTGAATACCCAAACAAAGCCACAATGTTCCTGCTAGCACTGAGCGGGCGGCCATCACCGTGCAGATGTCAGGCAGCAGTGCGAACGAGAAACACAAACACCCAGGCCAACATAAGAGAAAGCAAGAAGTGGCGATCGCAGGATGCTGATGCACAAGAGAAATCGAGAAGCAACGACCCGATGATGCTGATGATGCTGGGCGCACGTAGCCAGCATCATGAGCATGAGTAGCGTAGTGCAAGCCTTGTCAGAAGTTGTCCATGGCAAAAACCCACCACCACCCATCGGCTTGAAAGCGTTTGGGAATGAATTCAACACGTTCGTGATTGCTTGTTTTGTTTCCTGTTGCCCAACAGCTCCCGCTGCATTCTCGGGTTTCAGCAATCCTATGATGAGGTTCTTCACGGATGGTTTGAAACAAGCGGCGGGAGTGGCGTGAGCACAACAACTCAAGACGGTCAGGCGGAAGCAAGAGCAGAAGCTACAGCAACCGAAAGCAGACAGCGAAAAGCAGCAAAGTAACAAACAACAACAAAGCAAAAAAGCAAACTTCTGTAAAGGCGGAAGCCAAAGCCAAAGCAGAATGCACAAGCTGGAAGCAATCGAGCAAAAAGCAAGACGGACAGATACCCATAAAAAGCATAACATACAAAGGAAAATGGCGTAAGAAGAAATGCAGAAAGCCAACTTCAACGAGAAATGAAGCCGAAAGGAAACCAAAGGCAACGGTTAATCGAATCAAGTTCAGTTGGAGATGAACCTCCCTTTTTATCACTCTGCCTGACTACTCTCCATGATGCGAGTGGGCGCTTTTCATCATCGCGCGGGCGACATCACTGCTGCAATGCAGGTTGTGCCGCCACAGACAGGAATGAACGCTCGCAGTGCCCAGGATTAGTTGACTACTGTATGCTTGGGCAACACCTTCTTAAGTACATCCCATGCACGAAACATGATTTGTGTCCCGAAAACCATGGACAAGGACCCCTTTGGGAAGGGCTACCTTCGATGAAAGTACATGAACTACCACGTGTGTTGTGCAAACTTCCATTTTTGTCGTAAGTGTGCGTGTCTCTCTTCTTGTGCTCAAAAAATGTGTGGAAGCCCCTCGCGGATTCAGCAGAGGCAGTAGTTCTGTAGCAGAGGGCTCTTGCCGGTAATGGAGGTACGACGCTCCTACTGGGGATTTTAGGTCGGGGACAGGGGGAGACGTTTTTGAACCCCTATCCCACCGCAGGGGAGCAAGAAAGGAAACTCCGAATCCGTGCCAAGCAGAAGAAACAGCCAGGGAAGACAAAGCGAGCAGAGTAACTACGCACCTGAATGCCCCCACTCTGTAGCTTCTCCGTCTTGTAGCTGCCCGTACACTTGGCACAAGGCGCAAGGCAGCAATGGCATAGATATGCCTCCGCTGTTCAGTAAGCAAGAAGAGTAGACAAGACTCGAACAACTGCTCGCATCAATTCCTCTAGGTATAAGAACACTGGCGCCTGTTGCTCTGACGTGCTTGTCAGCAGTGGGCTAGAACCACCGACCAAAGCATCGCGGGCTGCATACGAGCAGATCCTTACATCGCCAAAAGTCCGACGGCTAACGGTGACCGCCTCTGACATAAGGAGACTCCTGGTGGCGAAATCCACTGGCTCAACCAAGTCACAATTCTTTGACGACCAAATCCGTCGTAGACCTCGGAAGTTGTTGCCAACCGCCCACTTCGAACTGCGGCTGGCCTGTTGTGCCGAGCCACGTGACGTTCATGGTGTAGCTCAGGAAGGGGAAGCCCTGCCTGGACGATGCGAGTGCGAGTCTGCATGGCGTGTCTGTGGTGCTGAACCCCTGCCAAGGCTCAGATTGTAGTTGGTCCCCCAGTTGGAATCAGCATCGCAGTAGCTGCCGCTGTAGTCGCGCGGTAGGTATAGCTTCCGAGGATTCCCATCCTGCTGCCACTCCTGTGAATGCCTCCTGTGTGAGCAATCAATAAGACCGGCCTGCAGGCCGAGGAATGTCACGAACACGAAAACTGCTAGTGCAGCAAGGAAGACCAGAATGCACCAGCAATCTGTGCACCTCGCTTCCATTCACATGAGCACTTCATACGCAAAGCTGCCAATCGAAGCAGCATGCAGCGGCTGAACGTCAAGCTGACATACGGTCCAGATTGCGACGGAAGCACGAACGGTCTTTCACCTTAACAGCACGGCATAGAACACGAAAGCAAGATATGTTGCATATTCCTCCGTCACCAACGAGGATCCTGCCAGGAAATCGTTGCCCTCAAGCTCGTCTTCTTCGGCGGCCAAATGGGCCTGAACTCCGTAGCTTCAGAGCTGAGGGATATGTGTTGGTCTCGTTGTGCGGCCGGGGGAACGGTGGAGCCATTGCCTGCTCTTAAAGCAAGATTGTGCAGCACACATCCGTCGAAGAGCCTGCCTTCCTCATTGGCCATGGAGGCGGCTGTCTGCCTCGGCCTCCTCGAGACGTTGGCTTCAATTGAGGAGGCCCAGCGACGAAGCTACTACCGACAGAGGGTGCCTGATTCAGCAACTCCGAACCAGAAGCTACATTGTGACAACTTACAGCCGAAAAGCTGAGAAAACAAGCTACGATTCCAGCAAACTGCGCATGTAGTCCCTGGTGCTGCAAGCAACAACCGCTATGGAACTTCACCAAACGCTTTCGTTTGGCACCTTCGGGTTGCAGCTGCACTGCTCGATGGGATGACTTTTCTCCACGCAAATGGCTCAAAACGCTTCGAGGTAAAGACAGCCACGAATCTTTGCCGTCATGGAAACGACGGCACCACTGGAACTCTGGAGGCAAAACTAGGCTGGTGCCAGCCGCGCAACCATGAACAGATCCGGCCGTTGCACGGGTGAGGATAGCTCCGCACGTAGAGCCCAGCATGGACAGGAACAAACGAGCAAGCTTGATTTCGTCGCGGCAGCTCAAGCGTCATGGCAATCAGCAAGACGTGTACGTACTATGCACAGCTCGAGCCAAGCGCACACTTCAGTCAGTCTATGGCCACTGTCTCATAACAAACGCTTTGGAACAGGAGCCCACTGTGCACGTGTGCCGAACCACAATGGAAGGCAGTTTGGCTGGCGCGAGAATGCAATGTCGCACCAAGCTATCGGCCCCGTTCCAGAACAATGCGCAGACGACTTCTTCACCTGGATTGACCAGCATGCCAACATGAGCCAATTGCATCAGCAGCAGTCTGCCGAAGCTAAGCCGAGAACAACTCTTGCTTCGGTGCATCACTTGGCGTACCACGCCTGATGAGTTATTGACAGAAGCTGGGAATCTATCGGAATCAGTGCATCGAACGAAAGACCCGGTAAGCATAACTGCAAGGAGCTGCAGCCCATGCTTGTGGATTCAGCCCCGCACGCAGCAAGCCGCACCGGTGCTGAGCCTTTACTTTTGCCCTTGCCTCGGGTGCCAATGTGCGAAGATTGCAACTTCACCAGATCATTCAAGGTAGCGCGCGCCGTCTGCTGATGAGATGAACGCAGTTGCATGCAGTTGCACGTTTTTGAGGCCTGCTGAATCGGTTTTGATTCCGAGCCGTCGAGTCCTGAATAGGCAGAGCCTGATAATTCTCAAACACGACCAGCATTTCCTACATGCCTTGAGCAGACCTTTCTTGCGGCGGGGGTTTCCTTCGAGTGAGGGGACCGTGTCATCCACTCATGCTGGCCAAGCCAGCCAGTCGACGCATTCATGTTCTGGCTTTGCGCAGCGCTTCTTCGCAAAAGTGGCCTTCCTACATCAAAAAGCGATCTTGTCCGGTCTGATAAGCAGGCGCCAACAGACCAGGAGCTAAGCACATTCCAGGAACCGAGGCACAGGCTGCTTGCCTGAACACTCATAGATTCTATCATAGCTCTTAGCTGACGACACTGCAAGCGAAGAAACGGCCTTCCCTTTGCCCTTGCTGGCGTAGCGGACAAGGATTCCCCCTCACAAGTGCACACTTGGCAGCACATACACAAGAAGGAGGCAGATGCCCACGTGCACCCTCAATGTGCGCATCTCCTGCCTCCCATCATTGTGCCGGATGGCTCTGCCCGGGACTCTTCAGGAGTCAGCTCTTCCTGCACAACGTGGTCGTGGTTGACGCTTGTGACTTCCACCTTGATTGCTTCGTCCTTGAGGTAGTCGCCATCACGCTGCCTAATTAGATTTCGGTGCCCCCAGAGCCCTCTGCAAATTCTCTTTCCTTAGAGCCTTGTCAATTGAGCTCGACACCGTGAGCCTCCTTTGCGGCCACCCTTCCCGGCCCTTGTGCGTACCTCGCTCAAAGATCGACTCTGAGCGCGGGCGCGTGTACATCAAGTGCCCGAGGCCACACTCGTAGCAGCTTGCGGCAAAGTCAGAAACAGCAGCATTGTGGAAAGAGTTTGCGCATTTCGTCCATCCACGTGGCTTGCGCGCGGCAGTGTATGCAAGGATCTACCGGGAAGCTACATCCGGACGGCAAGTTTCTCCCTCCGGACAGATGCGATCAGACTGTGCCAGGTCTGGCTCAGACGGGACGGATGTGGTGTCAGAGGGCAGGTTGCCCTCACGCCTTCCAGTGGCCACGCTGATGCTGTCCAGGCCAGCACCTCAATCCCAGTTCGATCTTGTAGAGCCAACACATGAAAGGTGCATCAAACCTTGACCCGCAAGAGTACTGTACGAGTAGCGATGGCGACAATGGCGCTTCACGAGAACAGAAGAAGAGAGGATCGCGAGATGCACACCAAGGCTATCATGGTAAAGTCATGTAAAGTCCGTACAGCCCCTGTTGTTTCGCCATGAACCATGAAACTAGTCTGAAAGTGGCCCAGGTGCCTGGATTGGCGCCGGTCAAGGCTTCACTTGCCCTGGCCGGGCTGGCCGCGGAATTTCTGATTCTGGCACCCTCACCGACGTCTTCCTCCAGTGGCGGAGGAACAATCCTTAGCAGTCTGTTTCGGACACAACGGCACACAGCTGTCAAGTCCAGCTTGCCGCCGGCCAAATTTTGGGACCAAGGAGCGCAATCGGTGAAGGCTCGTCTGGAAAGACAGGGAACCGTCTTCCTTCCGCAAATGAGAACGACCAGAACAGAGAACATGAAACACGCCCCTATCCAAAAGAAAACTGAAGATACTGTAGCTAAAGCAAAGCATGTCGCCAGGGACCTGCCAGGAAAGCCTTCGCCTTTGCCTTTGGGATGCAATCTTCGGGCTCGAGAGATGTGGAAGTTTGCGGAGTTGCGCAACCTGTCAAGCGAAGCCTCGCTTCAACTCTTACAACTTTGCATCTGGTTTCGGCAGGCCTTCTCCTTCGCATGTTTCTGATGCACACATCTCCCAGGGTTCTCCCGGCGGAATGAAGAATTCTTCCGGTCGAGATTCCAAGACCTTCGGCAGTTGTTACTGAGCCAAGAACGGCGGTCACTGAGCTACCAAGAACGAACCTTCCGCCGTCCAGCCTGGCTCGAAGTTTGCACCAGACCTTCCTTCCTAATCTTTGCTTCCATCTCGTCAAGCTTAGAGACACCTCTGGCTCTGGTGCCGCATGCCCCGTCACCACACGAGTGCCCCAAAAACCATGCGAGAGATCTGAGGGTCGTGCTCTTGCGAATCTGCAACCGCTCGAGCGACGAGTGCACCTTTGAAGACGTGGCTGCGAACACTGCGCCGGCAAGCTCTCTGGGAAGTTCATCGCCAAGCGCATCATCCTGGACATCGGCGACATGCTGGAGGTCCTTTGCCAACGGACCGGACTGCGACCCGGGTCCTGCTGCCCCTTCTGATCCTGCATCTCCACTTCATCCAACGGGGACAGTCTTGCGCCTCCAGGAATCGCCGCTGCTTCTTTGGCATTTCTGCAGTCATTATTAAAGTTCACCCATGTGATTTGCATGCAAGGAGCTCCCATCATTCGTAGATCTGCGGTCGCAAAAGTCGGCTTGGCACCCACGTGAGGAGCAGTGGCCCATGGCTGGCCATGCTGGCAGAGATTGGCTCCGCTTCAGCACCGCTGAACAGGATACCGCTTTGGATTCGGCTTGTGAAGATTGCTCGAAGCTGCTCAGACCCCATCAATGCACTCTTCCCGACCTTGCCGAGGTCTGTTTATTCTGTCTGGATACGTTCGCGGCCTACGGCTTGCATGGCCCTTGGATAGACCGAGCAGGCGAAGCAACATCTGAGCAACGTGGGACCTACATGACCTCACCACACCACCGGGCTCAACCAACCGGGCTGCGCGCCGTAATTGGGATAACGGAACCTGAGGCGTCACCTGTGACACGACTTTTAAGCCTTGTCTTCATGTCAATGCACGTTGCATCTGTGGAGCCTCGGAGCCTTTTTCAAGCCCTGCCTGATCCAGTCTCCTCGTACTGCATGACAAACCTTTCCAGCAAGGACAGACGTTAGCCGTCGGAGCAGCCGCTTCCGCGCGGGCCTCTTGAGATCTTCACGCTCACGCGAAGCTTCTTCCACAGTCTCTTGCCGTGCCTGACATCACAAGCTGGATCCAAACGCTTCGATCCAAGCACATGAGCCACCGACTCTCAGTAATTTCGAATCATCTGGGATGCTCAGCTGCTTCGCCAAGATTTTGCCACCTGTCTTCCTTAAAACGGTGCGCAGCGTCAGGACGGGGACCCCTTTCAAGGTGTCAGTCCACATGTCTCAGCTCTCTCAGTTCTGAGCTTCTGCAAGAGGCTGAACTGGCCAAGTGGCGACTCCTCAGTCGCGACACACAGCTTGGGCTCTGGACGCGCGAGAGGAGCAGAGCCGCCCCGCAATCCAAGGACTGTTCTGCAAGCTGCTCGGTTTTTCTTGCAATGACCGTCGGAGGCGGCAGCTCAGACCTGCTTCGACCACTTGACAGTCCACGGCCACCCACAATCTCCAGGGGCCCGGCAGTACGCGAGGGGCATTCCTCTCCTTCTCTAAGGATTCGATGAGCATCTGCTGAACCTCGAATTGAATCCGCTAGCTGCCTGCAGTTCGCATCATGTTTGGTGCATTGCGACACCTCCTTGTCGAAGTCATCCTCGGCAGCATGCCTCAGTTGCGAGGTTGGCAATCTAGTCTTGTCTGAGCTGCGCCCTACTCCTACAAGTGCAAGCACGAAATTGGAAACAAGGACCGCACTGCTGTTCATGATCTCCTCGGTCGTACCTTCATTACCAGGCAATTCACTTCGGTCCATAAGCATGACAGAAAGCACGGTTCGGAAGAGCTGTAGAGTAAGGCAGCAGCTCAGCTTCGTCATCATCAGACTCGCTGTCATCTTCCTCTTCAGACTCCTGCCCAAGCGTTTATAGCCTTGCCCGTCATGTGGGCTTGCTACCACGTCCAAGTCTGGCCATCAAGGCCTCTTCTGACGATTCCTCACCATCGTCCTCGGCACGTTCTTTGTTTTCATGCTGGACGAGCAACTATGAACCGTTTCTGGTCGCAAGGCTGCGGCAGATTCGCTTTCGTCCTCATCTGAGCTCTCATCCTCCTCATCCTTCCGACACAGGCTTCAACGGCAACTCTACACCGGCAAGACAGGCGCGCGTTCAAACTTTAAATGCAAAAGGCATACATTCGAGTTCGAATACATTGAAGTTGACATTTTACCGTAATCTCCTCATCATCATCCTGATCGTCTGCATTTCCACCTGGAGTTGACACTACTAAAACGCACAAGGCTTTCCCTACGTTACGCCTTATGTGGCCTATTGTGGCCTCCAACAACGACATCGTCCTTCTCCTTGTCAAGTTGTCGCATCACTGCCTCGTGCAGCACTAGAGAAGCCGTCGAATCAGAGCCACTGCACAGCCACGTGCAAGCACAGCCACACCTCGTTCGCATCTGCCTTTAGTTCTGGATACGTCAGCTTGGGCCTGAGTGTCAAGTTTATGCAGCAAATCCCCACCCTCACTGGTCACTGGCCTAAGCCTCTCCAAGGTGTCGTAGACCATGTTCATGAAGCGCTGCGGCAGCTCGCCCTGATATGCAGAACACGGGGGATAAGTCCCGGCTTTCAGGGCAGCTCTACGGTGCAGCACCTTGCTGTGGACATAGCGTATGAAGAAGGTCAAGAAGCGATCGAGCTTCTGCTTGGACTTAGTGCTTCAGAGCCATCAACACACGGTAGTCCTGTCTGGCGAAGCCTAACGTCATAAACTTTCCGGGCTCAGCGCAGCCCCGCGGTCGAAGTAATGCCCACAGGTCTCAAGCAGAACACAGACCTGCTGCGCTGCATCGGGCTCTCCGGCTCTCGCGCTTACATCCGGAAAAGCCTACAAGGAAACCAATAGTTCAAGATATAGGGGATGCTTGAATCTCTGCAGCTCAAGAGAGCAACCTGTGAACGACGGCAATCTTCGTGTTCCCAGGCAATCTTTTGTGGACTGTTTCGGCAATTTGCTCCTCTGACCGGAGACGAAAGCTCATGCTGGGGGCAGGACGGTGTGAACGTCAGATTCGACACCGAAGTTGATTGCATTTTCTCGGCATGTAGTTGTTGTTTGTGATGGCCGGTGACTGCGGAAATCGCCTAGCATGTCGTTCACGATGCACCGGTACACTCGCATCTGTGCTGCCCTTCGAACCCACTCGCAACTGCAATGACAGCCGTTCACCCTCTACGATACAGTATCTCAAATCTCAACGCGGTCGCGACCTTGCGTTTCCACGCCAAAACCCCCTGGCGAAAATTGATCTGTCGGAACATGGCAGCAGCCGTCCGCTTGTACACAGCCGTCGTCTGTTAGCCTCTGGCATGAATATACATTAAGGTAAGGAGATAACAAATAACGAGAACAATCAATTTGAACTCGAGTGGATAATTTTTCTTGGCCGTTGTCTTGTACTTTGGTCGGGGGCGGCTTGGGAGGGTCGAGGGGCATGAGGGGTTGAAAGTTGCATCGGGGTTAGGCAGGGGGGAGAGGTTGGACGTTTCTTCGTTTTGAGGGGGCAGTTTGAATGAGACCAGTGATCACAAGAATAATGGTCACAATCATCGCCGTAAGAATAGCAATGATTGTAAATAACATTGACAACAAGTAATAGGTGGTAGTAGCCATCGCCGTCGTCGACCCCCCCCCCCCCGAAAAAATGCTACACAAAAAATGGGTCCCTTGCATCGATTTCAGAGTTTCATTCGGGCGTCGCTGCAGGTGTCGATACAAACAAGCTCCTCCTCAGCAGTGGTAAAACCTTGGACTTGCGCTTGTCGTGTTGCACAAACGTCGCTGAATCAAGTTCCGAGCAACCCAAGCTCTACGAACATGCGAGCTTCGGCACATCCCCTCTTGAAGCCCTCGGGCTCCTGTCCACATTCCAACACAGGGAACTCTGTCCGACGGACAGAGTCCACAAAGCTTCTGCATGTTTGAAGATTCCCGGCTGCACCCTCGTCGAGCGCTGATAAATCCGAGGCGGCAGCCAATTTAATCCTGAAGAAGTCCCAGGGGGCCTTCTATATGAGCAGAGGCAAGTCAGTCAAGCAAGGCAGGCGTGCTCAGATACGTGGATGGCGAATCGGCTCATGCACGTCCAGTGCCTCGAGAGGATGCTGTGGATCTGCAAGTATCTCTGGGAGCCTCAGTTCCATCCCCACTGCGCCTGCCCTATGATGGCCTGTCTATCCAAAGCTGTTGCGAAATGCCGAGCAAGCGGCTGTCCGCCATCTTCATTGTCCTCCGCAGCATCTTCGCAAGCAGAACTATATCTTCGGCCATGTACTCCGGAGACAGTCGGCAGACAGAAACCCTAAAAGGTAAACAACCGGTGAAATGCGGCAGACCGCCGCCTGAATTCCTCACTATGCCTACCACTCGACCTGGCTTTAGGCACAGGTTCAGGCTGTTCAGGTGTCATAGGCAAGGAGGACACGCATGGGATGCCCTTTCAAATCCGATCTTGTGCATGTCCTCCGCTTCTTCGGAGATGCTTCCGAGACCACCCTTCCTCATCACCAAGCCCTCGGTCGACGCTTTGTGAGTTCTCGCTTCCGGGTCTGAGGGTCTCAGGTCAAGGCCTTCTCCACCAGCTTGTGTGCCTGAGCCGAACATGGAGATGTGTCGGCTTGAGCCCGGTAAAGGGGCCCCGGCAGTGATGAACTGTCCAGCTCGATGCGATGTCGGCCCCCCGAAACCGATGAACCTGAGAACTTCTGCTCTGCACTATCCGGCCACAATCTTCGTCGCTCCAGCTTCTGTGGGTCGTGGCTGGTACAAGCAGTCAAAAACCAGGACAGAATCGACCAATCTGTAGTTGTACAGCTCACCCACGAGCTTCACTTGTCGAACCTCGGTCTGCAATCCCGGCTTCTGCGTTCGACAAACGGTCATTCCAAGAATCTGACTCTTAAGGGCATCTCTCGAAAGTCATTCCTCTCCAAGGTCACCTGTGCCAGCCAAACTATGTACTACCAGCTACTGCGAATGGACTGATCCACACCTGGATGTTTTCCAAGAGGGAATCGATTACATCTATCACGAAGGCATCGCGGTACTTGGCCAGGCCACTCAAAAGAGAGGCCACCTAGGGTGGTCACAGCAAGTATGCTCTGCCCGATTGCGATTGGCATGACGACAAGAGTCATCAGCTATCAGTTGGTCTAAGCTCGCAGCACAAGACAAATTCTCGTAGTTGGCGTGATGGTTTAAGTCCTGCACGAACACGGTTTGCAGAATTACATGCGAGCTAGCGCGGCACAGAGTGCCCTTCATGATCTGCTGCTACCACAGCATTTTCGACATGTAGGCCAACTCTCTTGTGCCAGGTCACCGACTATCTTGACTACGATAAGCAATCGCGGCTCAGCGGATGCAAAAGAGCTTAGGCTTGTTAGGCTTGCGGCAAAAGGCATGGCAATGGCAGCCGTCCAGCAAACATTTCTTCAGCCATCCCACAGCTGGACCTGCCAAGGCACGGGCAGCCTAGCCAAGTGTCGACATTGCTGCATGCATTGTGCCAAAAAGATGAAACCCCGTCGCGTCGCGCAAGCATGAATCGGGCCGGCTCCACCATCCCATGGTAGCTTGCGCGCAAGCTTGAGCAGTTGATCCTCGGGATCGTGTCATCATGAGGGTGGAGACGCATCAAAATAGCTTCAACACTTCACGGGTCCTCGTCCTCCTCTTTGTAGAGGCCTTGTCGAGGGCTCATGTTGACAAGCAGCACTTTGGCAAACCGATTGGCAGACAAGCCAGCTAAGGAGGAATCGGTCGAAGATCAGATGCTCTACAAACTGCTCCAAGGGGTCCTGAACGCGACTCGCCCCTCATGCTGCTTGCTTGGCACAAAGTGTCCTTCTCTTTCTTCTGCTTTCGTTTGCCTTCCGGCCTTGGCCAGTTGCTTTGGGACAATGGGGACTGCAAAATGCGATTCCTGGGGCAAGGCGGCTTGACCTGGTAGAAAGCATCTTCTAGCATGATCTCCAACCTGCACCAAACGACCAGAGTGAAAGAGAGTGCCACAAGCTCTTACTCCGTGCCTGAGTGGCAAAGACTTCGCCTTTGCGAGGCGAGCCCTGAGAGCAAAGGCAGAAGCAAAGGCAGACCGCACTGCCGCGACCTCACACAGCCATCCGGGTCCCCGAGGTCTCGACATGCGCTCCAGCAAGTTGTCTGTTCTCATGGCCTGGCCAAGAATGCTAGCTCTCGAGGACGGAATCCCGAGATGCTGAGCTCGAGACTGTCTCAGGCTTGTACAACAGGTACCGGCCACAGGACCTTCAATTCGATTCGATAGGACAAAAATCCACCCGCCGGCGCGTCTGGGGGACGGGCTGCAGCAGGTTAGCGCACAATTCAGCATTCTGCTGGTTGAAATCGTCACAAAGGGTCTGAACCGAGAAGCGCAAAAAGAGCCAACCAAAGGCTGCTGCTTGAAGCGACTTGAGCCGCCTTGAAGACATCGAGCACAACGCCCGGAGGACATATCTTGAACCTTGTCCACGGGCTTGTCATCAGAGTGCATTTCAACGCATTTTCTGGACATGCTGCTTGCACAGCTCGCACAAATACTTGACGACTTTGACCTGCAACATGTTAAGGTCCGAAGTCGCTGCAGAGACGCAATCTGAATTCATGACTGCCTTCTGCTCCAGCAAATTCTGATTCGCATCCCCTATGACCTGGACATCTCACGCGAAAAATTGAAACCAAAAGGCGTCCTGATCCTGCACTCGCCTGCTCGAGGTCGTGCTGAAGCCAAGACATCAGCTGCTGAGGTATGTCCTTGACGTACTGCCTCACACGCTTCGGGACCAGCTGCCAAGCCCTTAACGATGCCTGTACCCGGGATCTTGGCCCCATCATGGCGGCCATCCGGGCGTAAGGAGCAAGCAAGTGCAGCCTGCCACGCTTAGCGGGCAAGCGCTGTCTCCGACTAGATTGCAGCTCTGAGATGTGGACTGCTTTGTCCTGTGCGCCTCATATTCCAGAGTCGGCTGTGGCCCACCACAAACAGCTAGAGGCTTCCCGACTCAGAACCTGACATTGTAGAAGTGTGCCTTCCATCCAAGCCAGAGCCAAAAGCTGAAATGTGCTGGACATTTGCTGGCGCAGTTCACCATTGAGTAAGTAGCCGACTGCCAGGCGCTGTCGATTCGACTTCGTGTTAAAGTCATGGAAGAATCTGCGAAAAAGATCATGAGGAGTGAGACCAAGGTTTCAACTACCTGTCGATTCGTGAATCTGCCAAATAAGTCAGAGACTCAATCACGATGTCATCCACCTCAAGCCACTGCGAGCGCAAAAGCTCGCATAGGCATGTCTCCACATGCACAGGCTGCCGGTTTGACACAATGTTGCTTCTGATGTCGGCTGCGCATCTGAGACTATTCCGAGACTTCTGGAACACCCACACATTCACGGTTGCATGTCACTTTAGTAACTTTAGCCTGCACCGCACGTCCACAGATCCGGGCGATTTCTTCACCACTGTGACATGATGCAAGCGAGGCTG
Organism: Symbiodinium necroappetens; assembly: GCA_905231915.1. NCBI lineage: Eukaryota > Dinophyceae > Suessiales > Symbiodiniaceae > Symbiodinium > Symbiodinium necroappetens. The sequence goes on along the minus strand of CAJNJA010054153.1, from coordinate 4,651 downwards.
CCGCTCGAGACAGTACCCTCTAAAGATGATGCGTCCGGGAGCAGACAAACACCTATGTCGATGCAACATCCAGATGTAGCCTCCCACCCTGCCACCCTGAGAACCACATCACTCGCATCTGAACCCATTTTCAATGGCCTGCTTTGCTGATTCGGCTTTGGAAACACGCATGAGGTACAGGTCAAAGTCCTTGGCTGTCTCAGCGATGGAGGTTCTGAGCACAGTCGAAGCCATCGCAGCCACATTCGTGTTCCATCGACCATGTCCATTTTGCAATCCGATTTGCTGAAGCTGCTGACAGATCCTTCTTTTCTTTTTCTTCTGGCGGTCTCTCCTGCTTGGTTTCCTCGACCCGATCACTGCAGACTGTAGAGCCGCATGTGTGGCAAACACTTTTGCTTAAGTCGTGATGGAAAACATGTGCGTCCTTGTCATCGCCCCCAGTATCCTGAGCTGCCTTGCCAGAGGTCAGCAACACTGCGGGGATGATATCCTGCGTGGGGCAACAGGTCACCACATCAAGAGTCCTGCTGAAACAGCATCCTTCGCTCGTGGAAACGTATGACTCCTTCAAGTCGACCACGTCTTCGTAGAATTTTCGCTGTTCTGAATCCTTCTGCTGGCTCAGCTCGCAAGGAGGACGTCAAGGCTTGTAAACATCTGCCTCGAAGATTAAGACCTCTTCTTCTTCCGGCGCTTCTTCCTGAATCACAGAATAAGACGTGCACGTGCGTCACCGGAGCTGCCGTGCCCATAGCATAGCCCGTCCTTGGCATTCTCACCAGCTCCGACGCGTGACCTCGCACCGACTGTAGGCTTCAGAACATCTTCGCCCATGTCACATGGTGAAAACGCAATTCTTAGGAACCGGCACATTGGGCTCCTCTTCTTCCACAGTGGTTGGCATTGGCCTTAGTCGATCAGCTTTCGCAATCCTTGCTGATGCCACTCGTGTTCCCTCTCGGCTCCGGTCTGGCTCAGGAAGTCAGACAAGGTCGTGAGCGTCGACTGTGTTGGAGGGAATGTCAAGACAGAAACAAAAGGTATTGGATGCTAGCGCCGTTCCTCTATCTTCTGCAAAGCCTCCTTTAGCTGGGTATGCTTCTGCTCGTTTTCAGCATCCACCTTTTCGCAGAGCATCGCAAACGAGCGGCAAGCTCTCGAGAGGTTCTGCATTTCGGTCGCGGCCTGGCCCTTGTCCACGCGCAGGGCTTGGTTTGTTTTTTCCTGCGACCATGCACAGCTTGAACGAGCTCTGGCTGAAGCGGTTTATCGATGCTCCGAGCTTCCACAGCAATGTCAACCCATGAGGCCTGCTCTAGCAATCTGCCGTGAGCACTTCTGAGGAGGCCCCCAGCAGCTGACTGATATGCCTGCAACTCTTGTGTGTTGATTTCCACGACAGAAGTACCCTGCAAAACTGTCTGCAGGCTGGCACTCTGGGGACTGGACATTTACGGCAAGTTGCTGAAGCTTGCTGCGAGACGCCTCAACAAGTTCGAGCTTTGAGCCTGGCTTTCTACCGCGGCACCGGCGAAGGCAAGTAGCAGAGGACCTGGCCTCTTCCAAGACACATTGCCGTTCCGGCCAGTCCTCTGAACGTCGAACTGTGATCGGAACTTTCTCCCAGCTACAAGTCCCTGATGAGAGAGAGTCTGCGCTGCAGAGGACTGCGTTGGCTTTGTTCGGGGACGTTCGAGGAAAGATATTCCACTGTGAGCGCATCCACCAGCAGGAGCACGAGGGCAGCTGGCCTTTTCAAGCTTGGCACCCCTGTTGCGAAGTGCAAGACATCTTCGCATGGGTCGAGCTGGGGTGACCCTTGGTTTTTCAAGCCGTCCTTTCCCAACACCTCTGCATAGGCTTGCTGCTTCGTCGGGACTATGTTGAAACCTGTCTCGTGCTGCGTAGGCTGTTACTGACACAGAAGTTCCTCTGCAGGCTGGGTCCAGGACAGCTGACTGCGTGCTTCTGCGCGAGCGAGGAGATGATGGTGAAGTTCGTCACCAGCTGTGCGCTCATGTGATTGCTGATGCAGAGGCTACAATCATGGGCACGTCTTTCTTGAAGCTTGGACTTTGCACAGCAAGCTTCAGCCTGTTCCTCTGGAACAGAGATATCGCACAACCTCGGCGAGAGCCAGGTGCAACGGTTACTCACGCCGCGATCATACCTCCTGCGCAGACAAGACCAACAAGACCCTGGCTCCGTAAACATCTCCACTAGTGGCGGCTTCGGTGCTTGTACCTTGGAGCTCTCGGCATTCTTCAACGGCGATCCGAATCCAAAGAGGTGCAGGTCGCATGGGCACCGTACGATACGGCTGGCTTCATGGATTTGGCGGCATGCGTTTATGCTGAGGCTACATGTTGCGAAAGCGCGTGATCAGCGTAGCGGCGTAGGTATCGGCTAAGGAGCTCAGTCTGTGCAAGAGCTTTCAAAGAGGAACACATCGCCGGGGCTCGTGCGCACTCTATGAGGGACAGCTCCGCACACATTCCTCAGACAGTTACACCCCAGTGTTGTTGCTCGGATTCGTGGATTCCCTGTTGCTTTTTACACAGAAAGTGCATCTGCGGCGCGAAGCAGAAAGCGTCTCCGGTTCAGCTCCGATGCGGGCGTGGAGCCGAAGGCCTCTGCGAGCAGAGCACAGAGCAGATAAATGCGTCTCTCTCAGAGAGGCGCGCAGGCGCAGCCGGCTTCGGCTTCAAAAGAGTGAGCGCCGGTGACATCAACAGAAAGTGTGCTGTTTCGTGGTGCGGCATTCCGCACAGACAGGCTATGGAGTTTGCTCCGCCACTGCCCTGCCGAGCTTCACCACCGCCAAAACATGCCAAAACTCTCGGGCCAAGAGCCCACAAAAAGTAACAGAAGCACAACCAGGATGGTTATTTGGGGCCCTAAAATCATAAACGGGGCCCATGGCCGGTTCAGGACACAGAAGCTCTGCCGTTCTCTCCTGTGCGTGCCCTGCTCCATGCCCCGAGCCCAGGGAGGAAATGGACACTGTGACCGAGCCCAAACACTAGTTCCAGCATGTTCGTCTTTCGCATCGTCTTCGGGCTCCCCGCCACGGCAAAGAACCCAACCACCGGCCGTCACTAAATGCTCGGGTCTGTCTTCTGAGCTTAACGCCTGACTCCTTGTATGTGGTCTGTTTGGCGTCCTGGTGTCCCTTACTGTTGAGGGAATGGTGGGTGTATGTTAAGCACAGGCTGCTCTCTCACTACCTGCCTTGAGGAGGCCTCTGCCCAGCAGAGTGCCGAACCTGTGCAAAGCATCACCGAAGCACAATGTTCCCCTCTGTCGTAGGGCGAGGCTGAAGCTCTTCGTATGTCGCATGGAGCTTGCCTTTGACAGGGGCAAGCACTTCCAACAGCAATACGGCAGCACTAGCCCGTGTGCGGCCAGGTTGCTGCAGATTTTGCTGACAGAGCTCAACTCCTGTGAGAGAGAGGAAAGCATATAAGGATGTGAGCCGCTCTGTGACATGCCAGGATGTCGACATGCCCGACCTTGAGCTTCAAAGAGTTGCCAGCGGCTTCCAGGATGCACTCTGTTAGCTCCTCGGCCACACAAAGCCGCCCAAGCCCTTCGGTGAGGCAGTTCTCGGCAGCTCCGCTGGGCAACTGGTCACAACGATCTGGCACGTAATTCTGAACCCTTCTATCCATGTCTACATTTGTTGCTTCTCTTGCTAAACTATGTCACACTATGACATGTTTTGCATTAAGGTACGCATGTATGTATGTATGTATGTATGTATGCATGCATGTATGTGTCTGTGTTTATGTGTTTATGCGGGCGTGTATGTGCTGTATGTATGTATGTATGTTTGTTTGTTTGTTTGCTCGCTGGCTCGGTTGCTCGGTCGGTCGCTCGCTTGTTTGCTTGCTGGCTTAATGGTTGTGTGCGTGTGTGTCTGTGTGTGTGTGTGTCTTTGTTTCTGGTTTTGGCGCTTGGTTGTTTGTTGGTTGTTGATTGTTTGCTTGTGTGTGTGCCTGCAGGAATGCAGACATGCAGCGTGCTGCTTTGGCTCGGTTCCTCAGCGAGGTGTAGCACTGTAGCCGGGTAATGTGGTGTTGAACGCCGCTTCCTTTACATCATTCAGTACAGCCACCCAATCAATTCGCAACACACAAAGCACTCCAAGAGATCTGCAAAAAATGCTCTGCAAGCCATTGGAGGTTTGATTTTCATGTTTACTCTGAACATTGAGCAGTTGATTCACTGTTAATTTGGCCAAGCCTTCAGCCGCTTCAACTCAGAGTTGTTCATGCATGCAGTTGTTTCATGATGAGTGTCGGATCCACGCAATGCTGGGAGTGTTCACAGCTGACATCTGCACAAAGTGTCAAAGTCAAATGCTGGTCTGTAAGTTTGGTTGTGACATGGTCACACACCTGCCGGCTTCCGCTCTCTGCAGCTCTGACTACGCAGAGCATCTAAGTCAACAATTGTTGCTTGTATGCAGGCATGCAGATATGTATGTATGTGCTGATGTAGGTATGTATGCAGGCATGCATTCATAGACGTGCATGTATGTATGTATGTATGTATGTATGTATCTATGTATGTATGTATGTATGTATGTATGTATGTGTGTGTGTGTGAAAATAACACGTCTTATCCTTCCCCTCGACTTTGCCAC
>CAJNJA010054142.1:3369-21271 GCA_905231915.1 Symbiodinium necroappetens | reverse complement strand
CGAAGGTGATTAAACTTTAAATTACATAGTACGAGAGTGTTTAGGGTTTAGGGTTTAGGGTTTAGTATTTTTTTTTGGAATTGTTCCTTAACAGGAACCATTGTGAACTAAACGTCGGTCTATACTTTTTCTCCTGGCTTACTTTCAAGCCCAGGACAACAGCGTCGGAATGGGCTCCAGCAAGGACGGCATGTCCCTTGGATTGTTTTGGCCCTACGCAATGCTGTGCGAAACAAGTTTCTAGCCAGGCTGTGCTATCAACACGGCTGACATGGAGCTTCAACATCTTCTTCTGGATACTGCAGGTGCAGATATGCAGACTCCCACACCCTTGATCAAAAACCTGCACATCCCTAAGCCTCAGACCAAGCGCCTTAAATCCTAAACTTTCCGTAGGGGTCCGGATCATGCAGCATGCGCATTCCAACCGCAAACGTAAACAGGCTCCATACGATCTCAGAGAACCCCAAACACCCTCTCTCAGGTATCTGATGAACCGTGGTCAACTTGATGTCTTTCCCAAGCAGCCCGCTCAGCTCCCTTCGCAAGCCCAGGCACGCGAGACGTCCGGGTTTTGATTCAAGGTTTAGCGTCCAGGGTTTAGGGTTTTGTGCTTGGGGTCGTTGCGAAAAGAACGTCTTCAACATAGAGGCTTCAGAACCCAAGGTATCGTCCCATATCCGGGTTCCCAATCCAGGGTCGCGTGCTAAGCCCTAGCAAGAGCTTAGAAGAGGACAAGCGCCCACTCACGACGATGTTGGGTGGCCTCAGCCGTGAGCTTAGGGTTTTAGCGTTTAAGGGTTTCGGGTTGAATTTTTTTCTGTTTTTGCGCATATGGGTGGGCAGGTAGGCACCCCTTTCCAATGTCAGAGCACCGTACTATAGCCAGATACCGTCAGGGTTTTGGTTTGTGTATATAGATGTCCCGCAGGAAAATCTGTGAGTACATATTTTGGGTCTTCTTATGCTGGGAGAAAAGTAATGCAAGCCTTCTGCTGTCCATTTGGGGCGTGTCGGTGCCCCTAAACCCGAAACCCTAAACTCCTGAATTCCGAAACCCTAACCCTAAACCGGAAGCTCTGAACTTCTAGACTCCTAAACCCTAAACCCACTTGCATCGGGCGGCCAGCGACTCCGTGATCGTACCTGGACCCCCAACCCCGAGCTGTAATCCTTAAACCGCAGAGGCCTTTAAACCCTACAGGGTTTGGCTTTGGGGTTTAGGGTTTAGGGTTTAGGATTTATTTCCTGATACTTCCGCTCACCGTAAGCCCTGAATCCTAAACCCTCAGCCCCCTAGACCTTGAAACTTTAAACCCTAGACCCTAAACCCCGAACCCTAAAGCCCAAAACCTTTAAAGCCTAATATAGGGGCTTCAACAATGACCTATATTATTTCGAGGGTTCCTTGTTTGAATCGTAGCATAATATACCCCAAAACCCTACTCTAATTATTCGGGCTCCTACATTGCGGAGACGTTCGGAGCACTTGTAGTCCCCTAAACCCTTAAACCCTAAACCCTAAACCCTTAAAACCCCTAAACCCCTAAACTGCTATAAACCCCTAAACCCCCAAAGCCCCCAAACCCCTGAACCCTGAACCCCTAAAGCCCCAAACCCCTAAACCCCTGAACCCTTAACCCCTCCCCTTTGCTTTGGAAGGTGAGCCCGCTCCTTCCGAACAAGCAGGTGGCCTCCGATAGAACTTTATCCCAGAGTTTAGGGTTTTAGGGTTTATTTTTTTAGGGTCTCAGAGTTTAGGCTTTAGGGTTTAGGGTCTAAAGGCCCTGAACTCAAAACCCTACCTGGGCCCCGAAGAACCTACCTAATCAGGGTTCCTTATTATGACTTCTTTATATTGAGTCCTTTAAATGGTAGGTTTTTCAGGGTCCAGGTAAACCCTAAGCCGTGATTTAGGGTTCAGGTCTCCGGGTTTGGGCTTGATTTGAGGGTTTAAGGTTTACGGTTTGGGTGTTCAGGATGTAGGGGTTTAGGTTTGTAAACCCCAGGCCTTAAGCGTATAGAACCTTTGTAAAGTCCTGGCAGAAGCCATATAAGCCTATAAACCCTATAGCACCATTCAGAATTTTCCTTGCACCGGAAGTCCTGAAAACGTTATGGTACATGGGTAGTACCGGGTAGCTGCCTTCCTGGATTCATAGTTTCGGGGTTTAGGGTTGAGGGTTTAGGCAGACAGGGTTGGGAAGTGAGGTTTGGAGTTTAGGTAAGGGTTGGGAAGAGGATTTTGGGGTTTAGGGTTTTGGAAGCGAGGCTTTGGCTTTTCTTTTGGGATGTAGGGTAGGGTTTGGGAGGTGAGGTTTGGGGCTTTCGTTTTGGGGCGTAGAGTGTGGAGTTTTAGGGCTGACAACAACAGCCGCAGCAACAACAACAACGACATCAGCATCAACATCAACAACAGCAGCAGCAACAACAGCAACAGCAACAGCAGCAGCAACAGCGACAGCAACAGCAACGGCAACGGCAACGGCAACGGCAACGGCAACTTCAACGGCAACAGCAACAGCAACAGCAACAGCAACAGCAACAGCAACAGCAACAGCAACAGCAACAGCAACAGCAACAGCAACATCATCATCATCATCAACAACATAGTCCTCATCATCACCACAACCATCATCAGCCATTCTTCGTCGTCGTTGTCGTCATGGTCATTGTCATCGACATCATCACGATGGTGAACGTCAGCAGCAGCACCATCATCGGATGGAGGGTTTAAGGGCCTGGCATTCCGTGATTAGGTTTAGGGCTTAGGGTTTAGGGTTTCAGGGCTTGGGGTTTAGGGTTTAGGGCTTAGGGTTTAGGGTTTAGGGCTTAGGGTTTAGGGTTTAGGGTTTAGGGTTTATGGCATTCCGTGATTAGGTTTCAGGTTTCGGTGGGATGAGGCCGTGGTCGTGGGCCCCGGCAAAGTCCAGTTCGAGTCTGTCTCAGGGCAGGACTCCGCTGCTTGGCCTTAATTTGGGTTCAGAGATGGTCTGTAAACTAACTGTAGCTTTCCTCCCGAATAACATTGTTGGTGCAAGTGGAGTAGGAATAGGTCGAGTAAGCGGTCTAGGTGCGGGAGCAAGAGCAGGAGCACAAGAGAGGTGAGAGTGGCAGTGGGACTTCGAGTGTAGCAGTAGCAATATCAGTAGAAGCAGCAGTAGCAGCCATAGCAGCCGTCGTCCCTTTCGTCCTCGTCATCATTGGCATGGTCGTACTTGTCGTCGTCCCCCTGAGTGTTTTTGTGGTCTTCTTGAACGGTGTTGGTGTCTTGAACGTCGTGGTCGTTGTCGCGGTCGTAGTCGTCGTCGCTGTCACTATTAGATGATGATAAGGATGATGATGATGATGATGATGGTGGCGATTGTGGCTGTGGTTGTGGTGGGATGACGATGATGTTGCAAGGGGGGCACAAAGGAAGGCAAGTAATCTGAATATTTTCGGTAACCCTCGCATCCGTGAACTACGGGTGTGTTCCGATGGCACCTGAAACGCGCCCCTTCAATGCCAAACCGCTGAGGTGGGCGATGTGCGAACGACCTTCACTTATTCCGCCATTCAGAAGGCCCAAGAACAGTTGCAGCCGTTAAAAGCCCCCCATGCGCCCCATATAAGCTCGGTACCCTAAGCCCTAACCTGTGCTAAGCGCGGCCCCATGCCCCAAACTTTAAAACTTTAAATCCTGAGCAGACCCTTATAGCAGCCCCTTGTAGAATCCTCCAGCCAAGCCTACAGATGCCTTATTATACGCCTCCCAAAAATCCGACAAAACCTGAAATCAAGAAAACCTACAAAACCCAAAACCCTAAACCCTGAACCCAAAACCCTAAACCCAAAATCCTAAACCCAAAACCCTAAAAAAAAAAACCCAAAACCCTAAACCCAAGACCGAATCAACAGCCGGGAAGTTCGAGCGTCACGTCTCCGCAGGTTTGGAAAGTTTAGGGTTTAGGGTTTAGGGTTTTAGGGGTTTAGGGTTTAGGGTTTAGTGTTTTGGGTCCAGAGTTTTGGGGTTAAGCCTTGAAGTTCTCAGGTTTGGGGTTTTGGTTTTAGGGTTCAGGGCTTAGGGTTTAGGGTTTCGGGTTTAGGGGCTTAACGCTTCGTGGCTTGAATTTGGTGCAAGATGTCCTGGCAACATTGTGATACGTTTTTGGTCAACGGTCCTGAGACACAACTGTTTTACGCCTACGTTAAGACTGCTTTTGCGAATTGGCGGTCTAGAGTTTACGGGTTTGGGGTTCATGAGAAGTCTGGAATGACTGGGGTTTAGTGTTTGCCTTAGAGGCTTCACGGTATAATTCCTGGGTGGCGCGGCTACTTCAGTGTTCGTTCTGCAAGGCTGTATCCACAAAAGACGAGTTTGTAGCCTTCAGCTGGCAAGCAAAGCAGAGAGGTTTGAATAATCTGCAGCAGGAAGCCCCCTCCTCTTATATTCACTCTCACTCTTTATGAATATACACCAAAGCCAAATTCCAACAATTCTTGAAGCGCATCATCTTCGACAGCCAACCAAGAAATCCAAACTTGGAGCGGACAGGGGGTCTGTAAGGCGTACAGAGGGACTAACTGAATAGGGTTTTGTCAGGGCATCAACTCTATACCACACTTTCAAGATTTTACAGTAGGGTTTAGGAGCTTGGGGTTTAGACTAGGGTATTGGGGCTCTTGGACAGGGCGTCACGAAAGTCTCCGTGATCGCGAAGCAGGGCACCATGTCCCCCACGTCGGCCCATATAGCCAGCCTGTCTCCCTGGAACACAGGTCTGTGACTCTGCGGAACTGGGGGGGTTTAGGGTTTAGGGTTTAGGGTTGGGTGCGCCATTCAGGGGTTGTGTTACCCTTCGAAAGACTAAACCCAAGCCCGAGCCCCATAATTAAGAGGTTTTGGAACATCCCTTCGAATCTACATGGATAGTTCTCTAAATTAGGGCCCCCTGTCTAGGTCCCCAGTATAGTACGGCACCCTTATACTAAAAAGGGCCCCAAAACAAACCCTAATTTAGAGCACTACCCACATCTCTAGACCCTATAATGTAATGCCCCGAATCCTGAAACTCCTTGGCCGGAACTGTGTGGGACGAAAAAAAGAGTAAACCCTCAACCCTATGCCCTCAAACCCAACTTCAATGCTTAAACCCGACCCTGCACCCTAAACCCCAACATTGATGCCTAAACCCCCCAAACCCGAAGTTCGACCCCTACATTAAGGCTTAACACCCGAAACCCTTTACCCTAAACCCCAACATTGCGTCCCCTATCCGAAGCTGGAACAAGCCACCAAACGGAACGTTCCGGAGTTAGGGTTCCATTGTGGAGAGGTTTATGGCTTACCCGTTAGGGTTTAGGGTTTAGGGTTTGGGGTTTGGGGGGTTAGGGTTTTGGGGGAGGTCCAGAAAACCTGTAGGTGAAAATGTCAGTAACTCTTAGTAGAGATTTCTCCTGTTTACCACCAGCCATAGTGTCAAGACTGAATACGGCATTTAAGTTAGCAGTAATTTACTGTTCAGTTTGCTTGGAAGCGTACACCACTATCAATCCATCTACATCCGCATGTCCGGCCACTTCCAATCGTCCGCCGATATCATCACCATCATGACCCTAAACCCCTGAACTAGACCCCTAAACCCTAAACCCCTACATAGACCCCTAGCTCCCAAAACCCTTAATCCCCCAAAGCCCTAATCCCCAAAACCTAAACTCAGCTGGTCAGCTTCATTGTGTTCACCCTCCTCGTCTCTCCGCTGCGCAACAAGTCCTAGGCCCTAAGCCCCAAAACATAAGGGTAGTTCTTTAAATTAGGCTTCCTTTTTAGGCCCCGCAAATAGTACGGTACCCTTATGAAAAGCACCGTAAAAGGGGGCCCGACTTTAGAGAAGTACCCATAAACTCTAAGCAAACCCTAAACCCTAAACCTTAAACCCTAAACCCTAAGCCCTGCACAAGCCCATCAAAGCCTTGTGCAACGCATTTCCTCAGAGCCTTGAGCCCTACACCCTAAACCTCTAAACCCCTCATCCCTAGACCCTAAACCCTAAACCCCTAAACCCCTAATCCCTAAACCCTAAACCCCTAAACCTCTACACCCCTAATCCTCCTAATCCCCCTAAACCCGTTCTATGCCCCAGAGAGCCCAATACCACTTAAAAAAGGAATATACCTTAGTTTATAGGGTCCTTAATATTATGATTCAAGGTATATTCCTTAATCAAGGGGTATTGGGCTATCTGGGTTCCCCAAACCCTAAATCCTAAACCCTAAACCCTACACCCTAAACCCTAAACCAAAACCGAACCAACGTTGTTGAAACCCCTTCTATGCCCCGAGATAAGGAGCGGCACTATGTCGACGGTGAACTGGGCCCTGGTGGGCTATCACACGAAGCAGGAAAGGTGGTAGCTTTCATGGTTGTTTGGGGTTTAGGGGTTTAGGGTTTAGGGGTTTAGGGGTTTAGGGGTTTAGGGGTTTAGGGGTTTAGGGGTTTAGGGGTTAGCGGTTTAGGGGTTGGGGGTTTGGGGGTTTAGGCTGTAGGCTAGGTTTGTCTTACTGCTTGTGGCACAGATCCTTTCAGAAATTTACAGCTCAAGGTTTTGGCCGAGGGTTTCGAGCTTTTTGGCTTCTCGGGGTTCGGGCTTGGCGATTTTAGGTCCAATGGAGCTTAACCCCAAGCTCTAAAACAGTTCAGGGTTTAGGGCTTTTGCTACACCCTGAGCCCTAGAACCCTGAACCCTAAACCCTAAACCCGAAACCCTAAACCCTATACCCCCAAGCCCCTGAACACAAAGCAGTTCGGAAGATGCACTGAGTCTGGCAGCTGCGCATCTCATGTTGGGGAACTGTGGGTTTAGGGTTTAGGGTTTCTTCTAAACGGGGCTTGAATTGTTAGCCTTTTAGAGGTTTTTTTGTCAGAACGGCTTTATAACCTTTGTTATATAGGTTTGACAAACCCACTTCTAATCAGAAGGACCTCCGGTTTTGAAGATTGCTACGCTCACGCCTCCTTCACTCCTCCTAACCTCAGCCTCTACGTCCACTATTTGAGGAGTCACTAGGACAGCTACCCTTTCTTTCTGGATACGCTAAACCCTAAACCCTAAACCCTGAACCCTAAACCCTAAACTAAACCCTAAACCCAAACCCTAAACCCTAAACCCTAAACCCTAAACCCCTAAACCCCTAAACCCCTAAACCCTAAACCCAGTTCACCTATACATCCCGACGCCGGAGCCTACGGAACAGCAGAGGTTTTGGGCCGATAGGGTTCAGGGTTTAGGGCTTTGGGTTTAGGGGTTAGGGATTAGGGNNCAACTTCGAACCCCAACTGCTCGAAACCCGCAGGCCCAAGCACTGAACAATTGAAAACGTGGGGTTTAGGGGTTAAGGGTTAGGGATTAGGGTTTAGGGTTTAGGGCTTAGAGGTTTAGGGTTTAGGGTTTAGGGTCTCGGACCCTGTCTCTCCTTGTCATCACGAGGACATGATCGATGAGAAGTCGTCAGAGAACGGTGCGATGGTGACTTAGAAGCATTTGCAAAGCCCTAGTTAGCTCGCGATCCAGAGAGCCAAAAACGCTTGAACAAATGAGTAAACGCTACAGCCTAAAGCCCTAAGCCCTAAACCCTAAAGTATACCTTACTGTATGGAGGGAGAGGTAGTGCGATACGAAGTCTTTCGTAAGGGTCTAGAGGGCTGTGACGAAATTTCAGGCTCTCCCTCCTTGTTCCGCTGGTTTTGTTTTCCAAGCTCACCCCGCAGAGCCTACCTGGATGTTCATGGGCAGTTACAAGCAGGCCTATGAGGGTTTCGGGTTTAGGGTCCCCTAATATGGGTTATAACGAATATAGTTAGAACTACCCATGAAGCTCCATGTATACTGTGTCATCCATGCGCACCCCTAAACCCTTGAGAAACCTCTAGAAACTTCCTTGCAAAGAAATGTCAAGCAGTGCTGGAGGATCTCAAGCCAGACCCACCGGGAGGATCCAAAAAGAAGATCCCTTAACGGGGTTCCGATAAAGTGCCCTTTAGTAGGTAGGGTCCCAAATTACGGGATCTACTTTTCTTAAGCCAAGCCCCCAAAAACCAAGAAGACTAAGCCGTTACACAGGGCCTGAGGCGCCTCCCAGAAAAGTGTTTGTCAAACGAGTGCTGAGTTGAACATGGGGATCAGGGTTAGACCCCATAACTAAGGAATCATAGCACCCACTAAACCCTAAACCCTAAACCCTCAGCAGGCCACAACACCATCAACCTCAGCCAACCCTTACAAACCATTCGAGGGGCCTTCTGAAACCCGAGACCCCAAAAACCTTAAAACCCGAAAAACCCGAAACCGAAGCACAACAACCCCAAAAAACCCTCAACCCTACACCGAAGCAGGTCATGATCCTGCGTCTTGTGGGCTTCGTGGTGATGCTCTTGGGTCTCCAGCTGGTCACGGGGCCCATCGCGCTGATGCCCCAGGCGGGACCCAGAGAGCCCAATACCCCTTCAAGTAAGGAATATACCCTTAAACTATAGGGGCCTTAAAATTGTGACTTGAGGTATATTCCTCAATTAAGGGGTATTTGGAAATAAGGAATATACCTTAGATTATAGGGGCCTTAAGATTTTGACTTAAGGGTTCTATTCCTTAATTCCCTTATAGAACACTTATAGAGACCCTTATAGATCCCTTTAAGGGACCCTAGAAGTTAGGGTATATATTCCTTAATTAAGGGGTATTGGGCTCTCTGGGGACAACGGGCTCCAGCAAGCCCTCGGCTCCCACCTTTTTCGGGAGGATCCAAAAAGGCAGGGACCCTAAACCCTAAAAGGGGGGGTTCCTTTAAGGGTCCCTTTAAGGGCTCCTAAGAAGGATCTAAGGATGTTTAGGGTTTATGGGGCGTTTTAGGGTTTTGGAAGTAGATCCCTTAAAGGGGGTTCCTATGAAGTACCCGGTAGTGGTTAGGTTCCCAAATTAGGGGATTGACTTTTTGGATCCTCCTGGGGGTCTGGGACAGGGCCTCATAGCTTCGTTTTTTTAAATACAAGCCTTTGTAGAGTATAGCTTTACAAGCTTTTTTCGGGCGTGTTAAGGGGTTTCCGTGGTTTGTGCTGGCAGGAAAGCTAAAGGCCTCAAACCCGGATGGGCGAAACCCTAAGCCCTGAACCCTGATCCCTGAACCCAAACCCTAAACCCTAAACCCTGAGCCCTAAACCCTGAACCTTGAACCCTAAACCCTAATCCCTGACCCGGAAAGCCTAAGTTTGTGAGTTAGCCAAAAGGATTCGCGTGTTTAGGGCCCCTGACTCAACCCGGAAACCCCGGCTTACGTTAAATGGCCTTTGGGTGGAAGGTTGAACTTTCCAATATAGACTATATAATAGAGGTCCGTTTAGGGTTTAGGGTTTAGGGTTTACCAGCGCTACCTACTACCAGTAGCTCCTTGTAGTGCCAGAAAAGATGTGCATAATTGACCTCTTCAAGTCGCATTCTGCTAGTTAAGACAGAGAGTTGAAGACCCCAAACCGAAACCCGACACCCCAAGTATCTAGGACATTGTCAGGTGGGTAGTTACCGTTATAGGAGCTTTATAGAAGGTTTATACACGTTATGGAAGCCTTATGGAAGCCCTATATACCCTAAACCCCAAACCCTAAGTTCTAAAATGCATGGTAGGTGCTCCCATGCATCGGCGAGCTGATCGGTGAGGTGGTGGGTGCGGCCTTGTGCTGCCTGAGCCCGGGCCAAGGGTTTTTGAAGGGATATCGGGAAAATACAGGCAGGAGTTCGGTTTAGGGTTTAGGGTTTTGGGTTTAGGGGTTTAGGGGTTTAGAGTTTAGGGGTTTAGGGTTTAGGGTTTAGGGGAGAAATTGCCAATGTTATTCCTTAGGTTTAGGTGTTTAGTGGTGTAGGGGTTTAGGGCTTACGGAGGCCGGAAGAATTACCAATAGTATTCTATTCCTAGGGCTCTTCATGTTAAGTATACTATAACATGCACCAAGACTGTTAGCAAGGGCCCTATAGTAGGAGTCACAAGGATCTTGCAAGGATCCCGGTTTAGGGTTGAGGGTTTATGCGGAATCGTAGGCTCGAAGCGGCTCGTAGTGCCGAAACAGCAAGGCTGCCTCTCTGGGTGTTGAGAGCATGAGTGCTTTTAAACCCTAAGCCCTAAACCCTAAACTTTGGCCCTAAACAATTGCAGGGCGGTTCTTTTTTTTTTGGGTTGAGGTTGTGGATCTGGGGTTCGTAGAGATTCGGGTCTAGGGTTTAGGGTTTAAAGTTTAGGGTTTAGGGCGACTCAGAGCTTAGGTGTCTTGACTTCGGAATGAGTAGGGGCGTACCCTCATGGAATGCAAAAAGAGCACCTCTACAACCCTATTCACCTTTTTAAGGTCATGCACATCTCTCGTAGAGTTCTTATAAAGACCTTCCTGAATCATTGTAAACCCCGCTATCCCCTGACCAACTCGGGCTAAACCCCAACACCCAAACCCTGAACCCGTAACCCTAAAGCCTAAACCCCAGCCCCTTAACCCCAAAGCCTCTGAGCCCTAAGTCTAGGGCATTTTCAGGCGGGTAGTTACCGTTGTAGGAGCCGTATAGAAGGTCTATATACCTTATAGAAGCCTTATAGAAGCCTGCAGAATTCCTATCTTGCCTAGCGGTAGTTGAATTCCTCCTCGTGAACATTTTAGGCTCTGAGCCTGATCAGCGGAGCTGAGCTCCATGAACATGTTTGCATGATAAGGCAGAAGCCTTCAAGCTAGCCGGAATAGGCCAGCTAATCCGAAGCATGTAGGATAGTTCTGAGAGCGTCATCACATGCTGTGGCTGAGTGAAAAATTCGAGATTCCTTAGGGCTATGGAAACACGCCGCCTCTGAGTGACTGAGTGCATTCGTGAAGATCAGCCCTCGTGAAGAACATGAACCCCAATCAATATGATGATGGGGATCAACAGGTTATGAATCGCCCAAACGTTGCCAGAGATTCAAGTGAGAGAAGGGCGGTGAACCCTCCTCCTGTTGTAATTGGTGTGGACCCTCCTTTGGGTGGACATCTCGACTTGGACGGTGAGGTCACGAGTTCCCGATCTATGACGGCGCCTACCCGTGTTCCTTCGGTACCAGAGCGGATGGCTACAGTGGATGTGGAAAGGGAGCGAACAGGGAGAGCTGATGGCTCCCCGGAGGTCCCTATGACAGCGAGTGATTTTCTTCGTGCGCCACTGGAACAGACTGGTGGTGTAGCAGCACCACTGGCACAGAGCGGTGGTGTGACAAGTGAGCCAGGGCCCAGTCGACCGTTGCAGGGTCAGGGTCCTGCTTTGTCCTACCAGAGAGGTTCGAGTTCGGAGCCAGCGGAACCTTATGCAACTGCGCAGAGGCAGCCTAGATCTGGAGACAGCGTTGAGTATGCTTCGGTGGCGTCCTCATTTACGAGGCGTGACCAACAGCCCAGGATCCCCTCGGAGTCGCAAGTGCCTGGTACCCCTCTCTTCGACTTGCATACGATGGAGAGGTTGCAGCATCTCCACGCAGCTGCACCGCAACTGCTGGGCTCGAGCCCTTTGGAGTATCGACCTAGACCCCCGTCAACGACATCGAGTGACATCCAGGCCGAGGTGCGCCGACAACTGGGTGATGTTGTTGCAGTGTATGAGGAAGAGTCGAGGAGACTGAGGTCTCAAGTAGAGTCTCTTGTTGCTGAGAACTATGAACTTCGTGTACAGAATCAGCAGGAGAGTGTACAGGATAGGTTTGGTGGACCGCGTCAGTGGTTGGGGAATCAGGGTGGGTTTCCTAGCTTTGGATGGTTAGGCCGTGGTCTTGGTTCGATAATCGGAGGTGCAAACTCAGCCCCTTCGAGGACCTTGGATTTGGGTCAGGAGGTGCAAGCCCAACAGGCTCTCCCAGCCTCTCGCCGCTGGACTTCGTGGATTTCTCCTCCCAATGAGGTGGCAGTTCCTTTGCCCCCACTATCACGTCCTCCTTTACCTGCAAGTCGAACTGATGGCTCCAGTGGAGGTGTGATGCCTCCACTTCCCAAGCCTAGTGTTCCCCTGCCTCCGCAACCTCAACACCCTGCTGATGGGATGGACGTGTTTGAACATGTTGCCACCGGGGTACATGATTTTGGGGCTGGTGAGTCCCTTCGGCAGCCTGAATGGATTGGTTCGCCTAGCCAGACTCAGGTGATTGGTTCGACTGTGAATCCTGAAGGGGATTGGCCCACTGAAACCGAGGTCCGAGCTCTGCAGCCTCAGCAAGATGATGTGATGAATGTGGTGTTGAAGGGTATGGCTCAGTTGCAGGATGTAGTGACGGAGCTTTCAGCATCTCCGAAGCAGGGTGAAAGGCCAGAGGCTATCAAACCCGGGGTCACCAATCTCCCTGAATTACCCCTTCCAGGCCCTGAGAGTTGCTTATTGTTTTCGGATTGGATTCATAACTCGCGGCCTCCTCTGTCGGATGTCTCGGATACCAGTGAGGAGTTGTGGGAGGGAATTCTTTCGGAAGCGGGAGTGTGGTACAGCAACTATCTGAAGTTGGACCCGCTGAGCAGGTTGGTGTCTAAGCCAGAGCCTTCGGAATACCTTCGCCGGCCCCGTTGGGCCAGGGTGTCAAGGAGGATAGAGACGATGATTTTGGCAGCCTTGCCTTCAGGGGTGAGACAGGAAGTTAGCGCGTCCCGCGTGAGCGGGCTCCTCGCCCTGGTGTGCAGACTTTATGTTGTGTACGCTCCAGGTGGTGTCTCAGAGCGGGAACTTGGACTTCGACATATTCAAGATCCACCAAGTTGCACAGGTGTACCCGAGACAATAGAGGGTCTACGCAAATGGAAGAGGTGGTGTGTGAGGATGTCTGAGTTGGGAGGTACCCTCCCAGATGCAGCACTTCAAGTAAAGGCGTTGACAAAGCTCACTAAGAATGCCCTTCAGGGTCATCCCGATATTTCTTTCAGGGTGAACCTGGTGCGCCACAACTTGCAGGTAGATGTGAATCCTGATCAAGATAAGATTCAGAAGCTCCATGCCCAGTTGTTGAGGGAGTTTGAGATGATAGGGCATAGAACCCCTGCTGCCAAGGACCAAGAGCGCCCTCAGTCCGTGCCAAGCCCTCCTCCACAGGCCAAGGTGAAGGGAGTTGAGGCTCAGGAGCCACAAGCTACGGCACCTAAACCTCCGAAGGCACCTAAGCAACCTCCGAAGCCACCTCCGCCGGTGAAGACGGCTTCAGCTGAAGGAGCGGTTCAGGGTAGGCCACCTTGCACCTTTTACGTATCCCCGACCGGGTGTAAGAAGGGCGTAGATTGCAACTTTGAGCATAACTGGTCTTCGATACCATTTGAGGACCGTAAAGGTAGGTGCAAAAGTTGTGGGGCAAGGGGACATAAGTCGTCCGAATGCAAGGCGGGTATGAAAGAAGGCGAGCCTAAGGGGAAGGGTAAGGGAGCACCTAAGCCTACCCCTAAGCCACCTGCTGAGGTAGCGACGGCACAGGTTTCCCCTCCTCCTCCGCCAGCGCAGCAGGACTCGCAGCAGCAGATAAAGTCAATGCTTGCAGATGCAGCGATGATCCTTCAGCAAGCAATGCCTCCTAGGACCCAGGGGTCAGGTGATCAGGTAGGGCAGGCAGCTAACAACCAGGTTGCCAGCACCGCTAATGTTGCGCCCGGAGAGGTTACTCCAGGAACGCCAGTTACTCTAGCATCACTGAGTGCCCAGTTGGATTCGTTGAGATCTATGACAAGGGACTACGAGGCAAGGATGATGAGGTTTGATGAGGTGCATTGCAGTGTGTCCGCGGTGGCACTTTTGGATAGCGGTGCCACTCACCCGGTTGTGCCTTTCGCAAAGGGTATGTCGGGATTGCAGCGTGTTCCGGTGACCCTCGCCGGTGATTCCAAAGAAGAATGGTACCGCACTAGGGGTGGCACGCTTGTCGTTCCTCCTGCGGGCCCTACTTCTTCCATTAAGCCGCAGACGATCATACCGCTAGGAGCTCTTGTTGAGAACTTGGGTTGCTCAGTGAGTTGGAGCAAGAGAGGCGGTTTGAAGGTCACCCATCCCCAGCTTGGACTGTTGAGAACGGGGGTGAGCCGCAACACGTGCCCTTTTATCCAGGAGGACCAGGCTCTGTCTCTCATCTCCCAACTAGAGGATAAGCGTCTTAACGAGTTCAAGGATCAGGTCGAGGAACTCGAGGTTCAGATGGAATCTATATGCGCCCCCGTTGATCCTACTGAGGCCTTGAGGAGGTATGCGACCTCTGGGGGCCGTTCCGAGGCTATCCGTTCAGTGCTTGCCCAACCATATCTTGATGGCGTTGAGGAGTCAATGAGATTGAGGCTAGCAGAGAGCTTGGTTGGGTTGGATGATGAGTCGGGGAAGAATATGCTGAAGCAGCTGCCGGTGAATCGGGCTCACCGTAGAGCCCTCCTTGCCTCTGAGAGATGGGTTGTGCACCTATGCTCTGGAGCTGATAAAGGTGAAAACCCGTTAAAGGCTTGGTGTGAGGCTCGTGATATGCAGTTGCTTGAAGTTGATCTCCTAGCCAAGGGAGGAAAGGGATGGGATCTAACTAAGACCTGCGGTGTCTGGAGAGCGCTGCTGTGGGCAGCTGCTACCGGCCGGATCGTCTCTGTTTTTTCGTCGCCGAACCCTAGATTGAGCGAGTCGATGTCTCAGTTAGGTTTGCAACCACTATTCCTATGGTCCCTTGCCTCAGTTGCAAAAGGAAGAGGAATTCCGTTTGTGTTTGAGGTCCCTCAACACTTGAAGTTGGTGTATGAGAGTTTTGCAGGATGGGCCAATGCTTCGCTCCTTTATATTGATCAGGGAGTCGTTGATCCGTGCTACTCCCGGTCCACCTGCATTTGTACGAATGTAAACTTGTCCCATCTCCAGACAATGCCTCTTCTGAGGAGGAGTGGAAGACTTCGCACAGGCTCGCATTGGAGCAGTGAATTCCGATCCGCGCTTGTAGGTGCACTGGAAGGTCGCTATGTTGGACCCAGTTGTGAAGAACTTGAAAAGGTGATAGCGAGTGCCCTTAGATCTGGTTTAAAGGCAGACACTGGTGGTGGTGGTGAGGTAGTTGATATAGATCGCCCGCACGGGGAGAAGCAACTACCTGACCCTGGGGAAGGTGTACAGCCCGAGCCTGAGGCTACCCCTGCAGCGTCCCCGAAACGTCAGTTCACCCAGAGGGAGGTCGAGGCCTGGAAAAGGCATCTCCAGGACGGACACGTCCCTTATAGGAGGGATTGTAGACTTTGCGTGGAGGGCGCAGGCATAGGTATCCAGCACCGGCGCGTCGCCTATCCCCAGTCGTTTGCACTTTCGATTGACCTCTTCGGACCAGTACCGAAGCATGAGCATGGAAGAGATGAAACCTGTATCTCTGGAAAGAATAACATAAAGTACGGGTTAGTCGGTGCCTTTCGGGTGCCCAGGAGCACACTTCAGCACTCAAGGGCAGCTTCCAGAGAAGCAGGTGCTGAAGACCTCTTCGAAGGTGTAAAGGATTTCGTTGCTAGTCGACGCCCAGATGGCACTAACGCTCAGGAGGAGTTTGAATCTGGAATTGGGCCGGAGTTTGTTGAGGACTTTGGAGAGTACGAACCTTCAGACCCGGGTGAGCCTTTGAATGATGAGCTTCGAGGCCTTCCGGCTTTGGATAAAGAGGAGCCTTTCGTTGAGCCTCAAGATGCCAGGACTCAGGGTGTTGAACCGTGTGACCCGGAGTCTATGCTTGCTCCACAAACAGTTCCCGATGACCCTGAGGCCTTTCAAGAAGTTATTCGGGACCTAAGGTCACCTGTTGATCAGACTGTCCTGAGATACTTTGTTCCCTTGAAATCCAAAACCGGTCAGGATGTCCTGGAGGGTTTGCAAAAGATGGTCTTAGACATCAATAAAAGGTTCCCGGTGAGAATTCTTCATAGTGATCCCGGAACCGAATTTTCGTCATATGCTCTGTCCCAGTGGGCGGCATCGCAGAGTATAAGGGTGCAGCACACCCTTCCTACCGACAAGAAGGGGAACGGTTTAGCGGAGCGTATGGTTGGATGGGTTAAAAGTAGGGTGCGCACTCTTCTTAAGGCTGCATCATTGCCGATACACTGGTGGCCATTGGCGGCTAGATGGGCGGCACAGGCTCGCAATAGATCCATTGAAGGTGAGCCCCCGCTTCCTAGTTTTGGAAACCCTGTGCTTCATCGCACAAAGACTCCCAAGGATGCTGATCGTCAAATTCTCGGAAGATGGGTAAAGTACCGGTATGCGGCACCGCGCTCCTCCATTCCAGAGGGTCACGTGTTGATAACTGATGCTGGGAACTTAGTAGCCTCTAGGGGTTTCCGTGACAAGGTAGTTGACCCACTTGAGTATGATGAGCTCAAGTTACCAGACCTTGAGGCGGTTGATGATGTTATAGAAGAGGAGATTCCTGAAGAATCAGGAGGAGTACCCCAGAGGAGGCTGAGGGAGAAGACTGCGGTCAGGTTTATTGAAGTCGCCATTGAAGCCTCTGCCGAGTCATATGCCAAGGAGTGTATTGTAGGCTGTGAATACACGCATGCCGCATTCCACCGTCTAATGGATTTGTTGCTGACTGAGGAAGGTGGCACTCAGGATAGAAGGGGCGACTTACAGGATAGGCTGGTTTTTGGTGCCTATTGCCATGGTGGCAAGCGAGGTGTCACGAAGCTCACTTACCGGAGACCGCACACTGCTCAGTTCCTCAACCGTGTGCTTGAAAGGGGTTTGAGCAATGGGGATAGCACGTTGAAACCTAGATGGGCATCGCTGATGTTAATGAGATCCGGTGATGTTCCTGTCCACCGTGACTACAGGAATGAATGGGGTTCTAAGAACCACGTGCTATGCATCCCCGGAAGCCTGTTACTTTGGACAGATAGAGAGTTCGAGGAATCTAGGAGGGTGAAAGTCGTTGGAGAGCCAGATTGGAAGGACTCAAGTGTCACTGTGATCACTGGTAACACAGTCACCTTTGATCCGCGCAAACCTCATGCAGTAAGGAAGCAGTCGGAGTGGGTGTTGGTTGGTTATACCCCTCTAGGAACCCAAAAGCTATCTGATGATGCTAGAAGCTTTCTTGACGCCCAAGGTTTCCGTATACCAGAGGTTCTCCATGGGTCACCTAGGGTTGCTATGCTTGAGTTCGATGATGAGCATGAAAATTCAGAGGACACCCAGTGTGTGAACGGGGACGGAGGTACAGCATCTTCGATACCTGTGTCGCCTCCTTTGGAGGAAGATTTGCAACCGGATTTGTCGACAACCCTTGTCGGATGGGATTTCTCTCGTGGCGACCCTGCAGAGTTTCCGGTTGACAGCCTTAGGAATAGTGATTTAGGTATGTTTCTTGATGAAAGAGGAGTGCATTGTGAGCTTGGGCGCCTGAGCTTTCTCGGTGTTGATGATCCTGAAGATCTTCAGTACCTTTACGAGGAGGACCTCATCGAGATGGGAATGCCGAGGATTCATGCCCAACGGATTCTTTTCGGGATCCATCCTGAGGGCACCAGAAGGCCAGATAACCCGAATGTAAGTGGCCTCCAGACAGGTGAGGTCAGGTTGCTAAGCCGAGAACACATGTTTATTCCTCGTGTGATTCAGAATAGAACTCTTGACCCAAATTGGTTGGGTGGGCCTCCAATTGAAGGCTTAGGTGTGAGAGAACTTCCTAAAACACCTAGGGACCCCAATGCAAGACCCAGTGATGATGGTGAACACCGTGGTGGACCCGCCAGTTCTAACCTCGTACCTCAAGCAAATATCTGTGCTCAGGAGGAGTGCGTTGACCACGGGTTCTGGGAGGATGAGTGGGTTTATTCAGTTGAAGAGTTAGGACCCTACCCTTCGGAATCATCAGGTCAGGTCACAGGTGCATTGCC